>JAAGEH010000337.1:3222841-3245224 GCA_011751065.1 Lasiurus cinereus
TGGAAGCGAGGTTTGCTGTTTGAAGTCCTGGATCACTCACCTGTCTCCTTTACACGGGGGAAGGCTGTTTCACACACAGGGAGGGTGGTGGGGCCGAAACTAGAACATTCATACATGAGTGACGGAGTGAATGGATGCAGGCGATAAAATAATCAAATGCTGGTTCATTGGGCTGTGGTCGGCACTGCACCTGAAAGTCGCTGATTTCTCGCCCTTCTCTCCCGTGGTCTTGATTTCTAGAGGGCAAAGGATCTTTCTCACTCCATGTCACGCCCCAGACCCGAAGGTGGCAGCTTGTTGGAGCGGGACTGAATGGGAAGAGTCACAGCCATCCTGAAGCCACACCCAGTGGGTCCTTTCTGAGTTCCGCCCGTGCTGACCAGTCCTCTCCTTGGGTTGGTGACCAAGCAGTGAATCCCAGAGAGGACACCGTGTAGGGTATTGGTTAAAAAACGTGATAGTGCCGAGGCCGGTGTGGCTCAGTGGATAGAGCGTCGGCCTGCGGACTGAAGGGTCCCGGGTTCGGTTCCGGTCAGGGGCATCAGGAGGCAGCTGATGGAAGTTTCTCTCGGATTGACCTCTCTCCCTCTCTGTAAAAAATCAATAAAATATATTAAAAAAAAAAAAAACATGATAGCTTTCAGCCCCAGTTCCAGTCTTTGCTCTGACATGTAACAGCCCTGTGACTCTGGCCAAGACACTAGATATTTCTGAGTGTCTGTCTCCTCATCCCTAAAATGAGAGTAATAAAAACATCTCCACAGCAGGCTTGCAACAATTAAAGAAGACAATTGCACGGCCAGCGTAGCTCAGTGGTTGAGCGTTGATCTATGAACCAGAAGGTCATGGCTCAATTCCTGGTCAGGGCATGTGCCCGGGTTGCGGCCTCCGTCTCCAGAGGGGGACTTGCCGAAGGCAGCTGATCAAGGATTCTCTCTCATCATTGCTATTTCTCTCTCCCCTCTCTCTCTCCTCGCTGAAATCAATAAAAATCTATTTAAAAAAATAAATAAACACAACAATGTGCATAACCTTTGCAGCAATGACTTCCATGGAAGTGATTTCTCAATAAATGTCCAAAGCAGTGGGTGGTGCCTAAGGAAGGTGGTAGCTCCTAGGCCCCCCCAGAGCCTGCGCTGCCAGGGGTTATTCAGCCTGGACAGAATAGTGAGGGCCTCCTCTTGCCCTTCTCCACCCTCCCCATCCGCCCCCCGAAAATATACATTTAAAAAAAATAGCATCCCCTGTGCAGAAAGAGGAAGTAGGCTCCCCGTCCAGTCTTCTCTTGGTCTAATTGGATGTCTCCTTGCCCATTTCACAATATCCTTTCCTGTGCTCACCCTCCGACCCCCGAAAAGGAGGAGGTTTCACACACAGGGGGGCGGGGGGGCAGAAACTAGACCGCTCATGGAAGGAAGGTCACAGGTCAGATTCTGCCTGGTCTCTAAGGCCGGCATCCACCAGCGCAGCGGCGGCGTATCCAGAGCTGTATCCCGGCCAGTGCCTGCCACTTAGTGGCGGCTGCAGGGAATGAGACAAGGAAACTGAAGGCTGACTCCACACCGATGGGGCCGGTGCGAGGTGACCCCGGGGAACAGGCTCCAGGCTGCGATGACTGCAGATCGAGCGTTGCCGTGACTGACCACCTCCACCCTCACGTGACTGTGGAAATACTGGGCCGAGACCGAGGGCTCCACGCACAGGGACCCAGCAGAGCCCCCGCTCAGGAAGAAGCCCTGGTCTGGTGCCCAGTGTGCAAACCCTTTCCTTGTCTCACTAGATGCCCCGCTTTGGGCACTGGAAACTTAAAAAAAAAATTTTTTTTAATTGAAAAATAATGTTTAGTAACTTTGGAGATGGAGAGAGAGAGGAGGTTAAAAGGAGGAAATAAGCATAAAATAAAGAGGAAGAGCATAAAATAAGAGAGGGAAACAAGTAAATTCCCAAAAGATAGAGCACAGGAGAGAATACAGTGGTACCTCGAGATACGAGTGCCCTAACATACGAGATTTTTGAGATACGAGCCATCGAGCGAGCGATTTTTGCTTTGAAATACGAGCAACATTTGAGATAGGAGTCATCGCGCGGATCGGCCGGCTGCACACGACCCACCAGTTTACCGCCACTCGAGCGTCTCATAGTTTCCCACGCCTCAAGGTTACCAAACGAATTAAACTCGTATCTCGAGGTACCACTGTATTGGGAAATGGGCAAAGAAACATCCAATTAGGCCAAGAGAAGACTATGCGGAGAGCCTACATCCTTTTTCTGCACATCAGATTTTTTTTTTTATTATATATTTTTCTTGATTTCAGAGAGGAAAGGAGAAGGGGAGAGAGAGGGGGAGAGAGAGAGAGAGAAACATCAATGATGCGAGAGGATCACTGACCTGATGCCTCCTGCACACCCCACACTGGGGATAGAGCCTGCAACGTGGCCTGTGTCCTGATCGGGATTCGAACCGTGACCTTCCTGCTTCATTGGTCGATGCTCAACCACGGAGCCATCCGGCTGGGCTACACATTGGAATTTCAAGGCCCAATACAACTCCCGGTTTCCACACGGGGACAGCCAAAAGAGCACGTGCCTGTGGCATCCCCTCCTCACTGCCAGTGGTACCTCGAGATACGAGTGCCCTAACATACGAGATTTTTGAGATACGAGCCGTCGAGTGAGCGATTTTTGCTTTGAAATACGAGCAACAGTTGAGATAGGAGTCATCGCGGGGATCGGCCGGCTGCACACGGCCCACCAGTTTACCGGGACTCGAGCGTCTCACAGTTTCCCACGCCTCAAGGTGACGGAACGAAATTAAACTCGTATCTCGAGGTACCACTGTACTGGAGAAGTGTCTGGGGGTGAGGTTCTGGCTCCTGGCCACTGCTGCTCATGCTGAAAGAGGGCCTGCACCCGTCCAGCACATTTCACAGTGACAGAAAGTGGGCACAGCAACGCTCATCGGTGGGCACCCCATGCCCAGTCGATGGCCAGCACCCACCGGGCACTGTGTGGTCAGAGTCCTTTGGTTTCTGGGAGGGCACATGCAAATTGCTACTCTATTGCTTTGCACCTTTGCCTACTGTCTTCCTCCGAGCTGACTCTGTCGTTTAACCTGTTCACGCTCCGGTGAGCATTCGGAGAAACTCCGAGTTCATTGTCAGGTCTGGTTCAAGTTCATGTCAAGAACCGCCATGTCACCGGGTCGGTGCGGCTCTGTGATTGAGCCTTGACCTATGAACCAGGAAGTCAGAGTTGGATTGCAGGCTCAATACCCAGTAGGGGTGTGCAGGAGGCAGACACACAGTGATTCTCTCTCTCTCTCTCTCTCTCTCTCTCTCTCTCTCTCTCTCTCTCTCATCATTGCAGAGGGGCCTGACTCTAACACGCCATTCCTGTTATTGAGGCTCACTGTGTCCTGTGGACCCGAGGAGGTATCAGCCACCTTAAAATTCACACACTAAGTCCCCGTCTGCAAAGGGCTTACAGTTGGGTGAGAGAGGCTGGGGGAGCTGGAGCAAAATATGGTTACATAGGAAAGACGTGATTCAGGGCCTACGTACAGAGCGCGCTCCAAAGACAAAAGATCACGGGCGCCAGGACTTGAGGCATTTTCGGGGAAGAGAGGAAACTCCGTCTAGGCCCTGTCAGAACAACAGGTTTCGTTCCAACAAAGGAAACACGAAAAAGCCATTCCAAACAGAAAGGAAGTTTCAGAGACCCCTGTGTGCCTGGCACATAGTAGGGCTCGTATGAAAATCTTGAATCCTTTTCCGAATGAGGGAGGGAAGCAGCAGCCACTGGAAGCTTGAGCGATGAACAGAGGGGTGGCAGAGACTGGGTCACTTGGGACAAACTTTGGCTGCTGGTCAGATTGGGAGGAGGGTTCATCTGACTGGTTCCTGGGCCACCACAGAAGCAGGAGTCCAACAGGAGTTCAAATCCAAGGTCAGCCGTTGATTGCCTGTGTGACCTGAAGTGAGTTACGTTCTGTGTGTCTCTGTTTACTTCTCTGGAAAAGGGAGAGTGATCAGATCTGCCTCACCAGGTAGTTGTCATCCTTAAATGAAATGATACTGGTTGAATCCTTACAACAGTACCTGCACACGGAAGGCACACGATCACGTGTAAACTATTGTATTGTTGTTGGTTTTAATCTCAGGATAAAATCCAATTTCTTTGCCAAAAAATAAAAAAAAAAAAAGTGCATAAATGAATGAAGCAATAATGGGGGCAGGAAATACCCAGAGTCCCCAGCATGGTCCTGGCTGGCAAAGCCCCGCATATCCAGCTAGGCCTGAGCGGATCTTCCCAGAATGACACTGGTCATCCCTGACACCCAGGCGGCCTTAGGAATCCCGGGACCCCAGGAGCTCCACCCCCAGCCTCCGGTCCGGGCCAGGACTTGCTTGCACCCAGCAGGCTTTGCTGCCACCCAGAGAGAAGTCTGGGCCTCTCTCTCCCTGTCCTCAGACTCAGAGAAGGAGGGGGCTGACTCATGTAGGCATCTGTGTTCCGTCACTGCCCCCCACCCAGTCCTGCCCCCATTTATTCTCCACGGTAAGCACCTGGCTGTACCACACAATTTATCCTCTCACCCCCAACCTCAGCACGCACTCCCTACAAATGTAAAAAATATTAGTCCACTTCACTGAAACCAGTGTGGCTCAGTGGCTAGAGCGTCGGCCTGCAGACTGAAAGGTCCCAGGTTCGATTCTGGTCAAGGGCATGTATCTTGGTTGCGGGCACATCCCCAGTGGGGGGCGTGCAGGAGGCAGCTGATCGGTGTTTCTGACTCTCTATCCCTCTCCCTTCCTCTGTATATAAAAAAAAAAAATCAATAAAATGTATTTTTTAAAAATATGAGTCCACCTTATTGCAAGCTTCTGTGTTCTAAATGTCGCTTATGACTAATTGGACAGACGCATGTATCTGAAAGTCAGCACATGAATAAGACGGTGAGATGAAGACTGAGGGTCTTTTTTTGAAAAATATTTTTTTTTATTGATTTTTTAGAGAGAGGAAGGGAGGGGGATAGAGAGTTAGAAACATCGATGAGAGGGAGACATCGATCAGCCATCTCCTGCACGCCCCCTACTGGGGACATGCCCGCAACCAAGGTACATACCCTTGACCGGAATCAAACCTGGGACCCTTCAGTCCGCAGGCCGATGCTCTATCCACTGAGCCACACCGGTTTGGGCCCGGTTTCCCTTCAGCGCTCAGAATTGCTTCCTTGAAAATAAAGGCCCTAAAAGCCCATCGGACAATCACAGGCTCCCACAGGCAGGGGGAGGGAGCCACGGGTTCTGTCGCATCTACACATTGAAAAGGAAGTCCCTGGCAGACTTTGGGACTCCATTGTTAGTAATAAATGACTTGCGTCACCAGCCCATCGCCGCCCCAGGGCAGGTGCGACTCCATCGCTGTGGAAGGTAACAGAGCGAGAGCCAGGGATCTGGAGATGGGCTGGAGGAAGGAGCTAGAAGGACATGAGACTTACACCCAGGTTCCTGGTCCAGGCCTTTCCTGGAAGGGGGCTGGGGCGGCAGCTGGTGGCAGAGACGCCGTGGCACAGGTCGCAGCTGTGCCTGGAGTTACAGGTAAGCTTCAGGGCGCCCTGCACCTGCCCGACTATGGGACCATGGTCCCAGGAGCCACGGCATTTATTGCAGAAGATCAAGGCGCTCCCAGTCAGCAAAGGAGGAGGAGCGGGGGAGGAGGGAGGGGGAGGAGGGAGGAGAAGGGAAGAAAAGGAAAGAGAAGGAAGGAGGAGAGAGGAGGAGGGAAGAAGAGGGAGGGGGAGGGAGGAGGAGGGAGGTTTACTGACCATTGTTATTCTTGCCCTGTCTGTCCAGGGCTCCTGCACCAGCTGGATACAGGTGAGGTCAGAGTCACTCGTGTTTTCTCTGGGAGAGGTGCCCGGAGCGGGTCAGGGGCGTGGCCTGGGAGTCCACCTGGGTCTCATTTGCATAATGAAGACAGTGTCCTGTTCTGGAAACTACCCCCTGCCCCCGCCACCATGACCTGGATGCCAGTGTCCTCGCTGGCTTCGAGGTCTGTTTCCTCCCCGAAGGAGCTCCTTCCTCTGCGGGCACAAAGCAGGAATGCGGTCACCCTTTTTGCAATCGTCTGACTTTGCCTGAAGCGTGATTTCCAGATTCCTGGCGCGATTTTTCGTGGCTTGTTAAACAAAGCTGAGGATCGGGCCCCGTCACTGCTGTCTGAGTGTGGGCCTGCCGGCCCAGGCCTCCCTCTGGTCCCCGAGACAAGGGTCAACGCGTTGGCAACAGGGGCATCCTGGAGCTGTGGGGGGTGGTCCCCTGAATCTTCTCTGCTTCTGAGACAGGAAACTGAATCCGGGCGGTCAGATGTCTTTCGATTCAAGCCCAAGCTATGAGTCCCCAAGAAGAGATGGAAGGGGGGACTCTGAGTCACCCAGACTAGAGAGGCGGTTCTGATCTCCCTCTCCCTCGGTGTCGCTCCATGCCCAGGGACAAGTCTCACATCTGCACTCTTGCACAAGGACATCCCCAGAATAGCTTCTGACTTCCTGTCTCTCCGACTGAATTAACACCCACCCGTGTGGCCGGCCACACTTCCTGACATCACTGCTCCCACAATAGCCTAAAAGAGGATTTTTTAGTTTAAAAAAAAAAAAAGGCACTTACAACGTTCTGGTGTCTGAGTGCAACCCAGGCCATTTCATGCTATTTCCAAGGCTTTTACTTTACACTAGAGGCCCGATGCACGAAATTCGTGCAAAAGTAGGCCTTCCTGCCCTAGCCGGCTTGCCTCAGTGGATAGAGCGTCAGCCTGCGGACTGAAGGGTCCCGGGTTTGATTCCGGCCAAGGGCACATGCTTGGGTTGCGAGCTCGATCCTCAGTAGGGGGCAGGCAGGAGGCAGCCAACCCATGATTCTCTCTCATCATTGATGTTTCTGTCTCTCTCTCCTTCTCCCTTCCTCTCTGAAATCAATAAAAAAAATAAAAAATAAAATAAAAAAGAAAGAGTAGGCCTTCTTTCCCCCTCCTGCAGGCACCAGCTTCCCTCTGGCACCTGGGACCCGGGCTTCCTTCTCAGCCCTGGCTTTGTCCGGAAGGTCGCCTGGAAGGATGTCCGGTCTAATTAGCATATCACATTTTTATTATTATCAAGATACTTGGGGAGCTTTTTTAAAAAATATATGTTATTGATTTTTTACAGAGAGGAAGGGAGAGGGATAGAAAGTCAGAAACATCGATGAGAGAGAGACATCGATCAGCCGCCTCCTGCACGCCCCACACTGGAGATGTGCCCGCAACCAAGGTACATGCCCCCGACCGGAATCGAACCTGGGACCTTTCAGTCCGCAAGCCGACGCTCTATCCACTGAGCCACACCGGTCTTGGCTACTTGGGGAACTTTGAAAGGTTTCAGCGAGATGTCATCTCAGTCACTCACCGCCATGTTCCAGATCGAGGGCCCACGGGAGTGGCTGAAGGCTCCGAGCATCCTGTGGCTGGGCAGTGCCACTCCCTGGGGCTCCACAGACCTTCACTCGGGCACCCCCTCTGGCACAGAAGGCCTCCAGGGGAATCTGATTCTCTGCAGGGTTTCCATCCCAGCGCACAGGTAAATGGGGAGCGCTTCGAAGGCCCGCCCCCGAGACTCTGCTTACTGCGAACCCTGGGCACGAGCCCCTGGCAGGGACCCCTGTGGGCTGGCTGGACCCCAGAGGAAGCCTCGTTGTCTCGGGTTTGCCAGCGAGCCCGCTGGGGGGCAGTCAGCTGGAGCCTCAACGATCCTCTAGCTCCTGGAAGTTTGCTGCTGATTGTGGGGTGGCAAGAGCAGGGTGCTGCTGAGGGTGCAGCTCCTGAGTCTACCAACACCCCGTTTGCCCGCTTCCCTGCCCCTGGGCCAGCCCTGCCCTGAGCCCCCAGGCCGATAGCAGCCTGGACAAGGGGTGGGACCAGGAGCGCTGGTCACTGCCAGGGCAGGGACATTTGAGACCGTCCTTGAGGTGATCTCTGGAAACCAGGCCTGTACCGCTGGGCCTCACCCTCCTTTCCCCGGGTCTCAATGCTCAGCCAGCTCTCCTCGCCCCTCCGTCTCCCCCAATATAAAAGGACGCCTCCTGGTCCCTTCCTTTCTAGACAAACCCCCTTTCCATCCGCTCCCCTTTGTAAAGGGCGTCCGTCCATCCAGGCAGTTTGGAGGGATAAGGGATGATGTCTCCTTTGCGCTTTGCTTGGTGTTCACCGGTGAGACGCGGGCCAGAAGCCACGCTGTGGGGGTCCGGGGGGTTGGGGTTCTTATTTTATACCCGGAGGGAAAGTCCACGCGCGTCAATGCAAAGTTGCAAAGCTTGGCACCACGGATACACCGCTCTCTACCCACCAGCAATCCCTCGGGGGGAGTCACGGTCACGTACTTCGGCTGGGTGCCTGTGCTGTCTGCAGCATAACGGCTCCTTCAAATGAAAGACCTCCCTCACCAGGGAAAGAGCACAACAGAAAGCTCCCCCCATGGGCAGAGCCGACCACGGGGAACCAACAGCCTCTGGAAGGCACAGCGGCCCCTAAAGAATAAACGAACCATCGGGCGGAGAATAGGAGCCCCATCCGTCGCGCTCAGGGCTGATCCGGCTTGAGCAAGAGCCACAACAGAAATGACCAACGGCCACCTCCAGGGCACCCCCGGCTTATGTGGGTCACACGCATCGCCTCGTTTTTCTCTGCAAAGGACCACTCGGCGCTGCTCAAGGACAGAGTTCAGCCGAGGAAATGGAAAGGCCTAGATGGGCTTTGTGAAGTTTGATTCATGCGTGGAGCAGCATCCGATCCGGCCACGAGAAGGGCGGTCGGCGGGGTTGTGCGGAATGGCGGGTTTATAGGGAGAAGGATGGGCAGAGGGGCTGTTCCCTAAAGAGGAGGAAGGATTGGTGTTTAGACCACAGTATCTTTTTTTTGGGGGGGGGAGGGGGTTACCATGCAGAGCCCCTCTTCTTTCCACACGGTGTGGAGAGGGCCTGAATGACCGATTACCTTATTGGTGTTGACCAGACAATTCCAGTCTCATTGAGGTCCTTTTTCTGGGAAAGGATGAAACAGCTAGGCCGACGATTGAACCTCAGCGCGGTGTCAAGGATGCAGGCGCAAACGATGCCATTTGGGCTATGGTTTTTCTCTTTAACAGAGGAGCACGGGGTGGGCAAAAGCGGGCTGGTAGTGTGAGCACACAAAATATTCTTGCATTGCCGAAACCGGTGTGGCTCAGTGGATAGAGCCTCAGCCTGCGGACTGAAAGGTCCCAGGTTCGATTCCGGTTAAGGGCATGTACCTTGGTGGCAGGCACATCCCCAGTAGGGGATGTGCAGGAGGCGGCTGATCGATGTCTCTCTCTCTCATCGATGTTTCTAACTCTCTATTCCTCTCCCTTCCTCTCTATAAAAAATCAATAAAATATATTTTAAAAATATTCTTGCATTATTCATTCGGTGTCACAGTACTTGTATTACAACTATACACCTACTTTTGCACCCTCTCCTGAATCCCTTTTACATCTCCATTTTGCACATGAGAAGCTGGTGAAGTGTTAAATTGTCCAGCTAGCCAAGACGGTTTGGGTCAGTGGATAGAGCATCGGCCTGCGACTGGAAGGTCCCGGGTTCAATTCTGGTCGGGGGCATGTACCTTGCTTGCAGGCACATCTCCAGTGTGGGGCGTGCAGGAGGCGGCTGATTGATGTCTCTCTCTCTCATCCATATTTCTAACTCTCTATTCCTCTCCCTTCCTCTCTATAAAAAATCAATAAAATATATTTTTAAAAAATATTCTTGCATTATTCATTCTGTGTCGCATTATCTGTATTACAACTATTCACCTACTTTTGCCCCCTACCCTGAATCCCTTTTACATCTCCATTTTGCACATGAGAAGCTGGTGAAGTGTTAAGTTGCCCAGCTAGCTGAGACCGGTTTGGCTCAGTGGATAGAGCATCAGCCTGCGAATGGAAGGTCCCAGGTTCGATTCCAGTCTGGGGCATGTACCTTGCTTGGGGGCACATCTCCACTGTGGGGTGTGCAGGAGGCAGCTGATCGATGTCTCTCTCTCATCGATGTTTCTGACTTTCTATCCCTCTCCCTTCCTCTCTGTAAAAAAAAAAATCAATAAAATATATTTTTTTAAAAATTAAATTGCCCAGCTAGTAAGTGGTAGAGCAGAGATTCAAACCCACTCCTGGTCTACCTACTCATATGTTGTGTTTGGTCCCCAGAACACCCCAAACAGTGTTTGAGACCTAAGAGATGTGTTGACCCATCTTTAATTTTTCCCTGTGTCTGGACCAGTTATTTTCCATGTTATCCCTTCATGCCACATTCACTGAGCACCTACTATGTGCCAGGAACTGTGCTAAGTAGGGCCCAGAAACATGGCAGAAACCCTGTGTTTAAGTAGCTCCTATCTCAAGAAGAGATTCCCCAAGCTGACGAGGTGGTTTTGACCTGATCCAACAACCGGGCAAGCGGAGTGGCCCTGCCAGACCACAAAGGAGATGGTCAGGCGGGCTTCCGGGAGGAGGGGACAGCTGAGCCAGGAGGTAAAGGCCTGAGCAGGGAGGGGAAGTGGGAGAACAGGCGAGGCTTGCACAGGCTGAGGCGACAGTGTGAGCACAGCCAGGAGAGGGGGATGCCGGCGGTTTCAAGCGGCTCCTTGGTGCTGACGTGAGAAATTGGGAGCATCAATCATCCTGGACAGGAGGAGGGGACCTGAGTGAGACGCTCCTGAGTCACCAGAGGAAGGAGATGCGGAAGAAACAGTGGAGAGGAGGTGGGCAAGGGAGAGAAGAGCTGGGAATTCCTGTCCCATTGCTGCCTGCTGAGAGCATCACCAGGCGAAAGAAGTGGGGTTCGCATCCTCGAGTTCTCTCTCTCTCTCTCTGGATTTCTCCCCTTTTCTCTTAAAACATGCCAACTAGTCCAACACTTTGCTGGACCTATTTCATGACAAATGTTACGTTACACAGCCAGCAGATGGCGCCAAGTCTACATAAAATAAATGTTTTGCCCACTAACGGTTTTCATTCTTATTTATTGTTAAATATATTTCTTATTGATTTCAGAGAGGAAAGGAGAAGAGAGAGAGCAACATTAATGATGAGAGAGAATCACTGATCAGCTGCCTCTTACACGCCCCACACTGGGGATGGGGCCTGCAACTCAGGCATTTGCCCTGACCGGGAATTGAACCAGGACCTCCTGGTTCATAGGTCGATGTTCAACCACTGAGCCATGTCTGTTGGACCCCATTAATGGTTTTTAGTGGGTATTACCTTCTATCCATTTTTAAAGATTTTTTTTTTATAACACAGTACATCATTTCACTAAGTATGGGAATCTGTATTGTAGATTAAGATAGTTTTGCTTTTGCCGAAACCGGTTTGGCTCAGTGGATAGAGCGTCTGCCTGCGGACTGAAAGGTCCTGGGTTCGATTCTGGTCAAGGGCTTGTACCTTGGTTGCGGGCACATCCCCAGTAGGGGGCATGCAGGAGGCAGCTGATTTACGTCTCTCTCATCGATGTTTCTAACTCTCTATCCCTCTCCCTTCCTCTTTGTAAGAAATCAATAAAATATATATATATGATAGTTTTCCTTTTTACAACCTTGTGAAGAGAGTCTAACAAAGTCCAACTGTTCACTTACAATCAACGGACTTGGCGGGTGTAATTCTCTGACCAGTTCCATGTTTCCCCTCCCACAGCCGTGCACAGTGCGTACACACGATGCTTTCCGGTGTGCAGGCCTGGGCTCGCCGATCTCACAGGAACTCCCTCCCTCTGGGAGCTCTGAAACCGGACGAGGGTCAGGCACTGCGAGGAAGAGGAAGGTCGAGCCTCTCGCAGCCACCCCGCTCCTCTCCTAGCAACGCCTGCTCCGAGCGGGTAAAAATGGACACCCTTTAAAAAAAACAAGAACAAAAAATCTCACTTGTGTTTTTCCTAGTTATGACAGAGCCTGGGGGTTTGACATACAAAACCTATCAAACGCACAGACGTGCTTGGTTGCAAAAACAGAATTCTTATCACATGGGGGCTGCGGTCCAGATTTCCTGTTACTGACACAGAAGAAAGGCAGGACTGTTAGGAATTCAGGGAGAAGCCACATGTAGCTTGACATTCCTGAACTGGCTACTCAGTGAGTGGGGAGAGGGAGCACAGAGATGTAACATTTGTGGAGTCTGATCACACACCCATCCTCACAATGACCCTTCCCAGGAGGTCCCGTGACCTCTGATTTACAGGTAAAAACCAGCAGTGCAAAGTCAAAAACATGACCTAGCTTAGTACAGCGCCTGGCATACAGCAAGCGCTCAATAAATACCTTTTTAAAAAATATACATATTTTATTGACTTTTTACAGAGAGGAAGGGAGAGAGAGAGAAAGTCAGAAACATCGATGAGAGACAGACATCGATCAGCCGCCTCCTGCACGCCCCACTGTGATGATTTGCCCGCAAGCAAGGTACATGCCCCCAACCGGAATCGAACCTGGAACCTTTCAGTCCGCAAGCCAACGCTCTATCCACTGAGCCAAACTGGTCTCAGCTCAATAAATACCTTTTGGATGATTAGTATCACACCTAGGAAATGAAGTGCCAGGATTCAAACTGGGACCCACCTGGTTACAAAGCCCATCCTATGTCCACCGCATACACAGCCTTGTGTGTGAGACTAGGCAACTGTTTTTCAATGGCTAAGAAGTATCACTGCCAAAGGTACGCCGCCTATCGAATAAAAGACCAATATGCAAATTGACCATACCTCTGCTATACCCTCAAGCCACACCCACCAGCCAATCAGGAGTGAGTATGCAAATTAACCCAAGATGGCTGCCGCCACAGAGAGAGCAGGAGTCTTGGGTTTCCCTGGCAATAGAGGAAGCCAAGCTTTATGCCTGCCCTGGCCTGCCTTGGCCTCCACTCAAGGCTACAAAGTTTCAATTATAAAAGATAAATGAATCCCAGATACCAGGGCCTTCACTTGGGTCACTTGGGGGCGTGGCCAGCCTACAAACCACCACAGGCCCCTGGCCCAGGCCACCCCACACCCCAAGGGAACCCCCACCCTGATCCAGGACAGCTTTCAAGGCAAACCAGCCAGTGCCCACCGTGCACCAGGCCTCTATCCTATCTAATCCTATCTAATAAAAGAGTAATATGCAAATTGACCATCACTCCAACAAAGATGACTGCCCCCATGTGGACACAAGATGGCTGCCACAAGATGGCCAGCAGGGGAGGGCAGTTGGGAGAGACCAGGTATGCAAGGGAGAATAGTTGTGGGCAATAAGGCCAGCAGGGGAGGGCAGTTGGGAGGGTCCAGGCCTGCAAGGGAGGGCAGCTGGGGGCCATTGAACTGGCAGGGGAGGGCAATTAGAGGTGACCAGGCTAGCAGAGGAGGGAAGTTGGGTGTGACCAGGCTTGCAGGGAAGGGCAGTTGGGGGGGGGGCAGGCCTGTAGAGGAGGGCAGTTAGGGGCAAACAAGCTGGCAGGGGAGCAGTTAGACATCAATCAGGCTGGCAGGGGAGTGGTTAGGGGGGTGATCAGGCTGGCAGGCAGAAGCGGTTAGGGGCAATCAGGAAGGCAGGCAGGCGAGCAATTGAGAGCCAGCAGTCCTGGATTGTGAGAGGGATGTCTGATGCCCATTTAGGCCCGATCCTGGTAGGATCCCAGTAGGATCAGGCCTAATCGGGCAGTCAGACACCCCCCTCCAGGGGTCCCAAGTTGGAGAGTACAATCTGGGCTGGACACCCCGCCCCTAATTTCATGCACCGTGTCTCTAGTGGTTAATAAATCCAGGAACCTGGGGTTTCTAGCTTTGAGGACAATTTCAGGATGTACACCTGGTCAAGGATGAGGGAAAAGAGAACACACGTGGAGAATCTTCAAGGTTTAATTTTTAAACATACATAGCACATGAAAATAACAGAAATCCATATTAACATATCATATCTACATGGGACATTTCATGAGTTAGTACAACTTGTCCTATTTTTTTTTGTTGTTGGATTCTGCCAACTTTAGAAAATGTTTCCTTTGAAAACATCATCATGTTAATTTCATGAATGTTAGGTCTCTCTTTTTCTTCTTTGTCCCACACACCAAATTATTTGAAAGAGCTAAAATAAAATATGGCCTACTTTCTTAGCTGCTTTATATCCTGTATTAAAATATTTACCACTATAAAAGTTGAAAAATAATTTTATTGGCTTTCCTGTATATAACCTCCTACCTACTATCTGTAAACTAATCTATGGAAGTCATTTTGTTACCTCCAATACAGAGGGCCAAGAATGTAAGAGAATTACAAAAATTCCAAGATGTTAATTTAAAATAGATGCACACTAAAAATACTATAGACGTGGCATATTCAATATCAAGCAGAGAGTTTATGTTTGCATTTAGCAACAATATCTTTAAGATAACTACCCCTTTTCCAAAGCATTATTGTTGGGTAGGTTTTATTTTAGGGAGAGAATTTATAAAACATCACCTTCCTCATTGCAAACCAGAGATAAATGAGGATTTAAGATATGTTATTACAAAAGAGGGTAACAAGAAAGATAGATTATGTCCCATGAACTATGCCCTAGCAAGGTGAAATGCCTTTGCCTCATTCAAGATCTGGAACCTGAAAATCTCTTTTGATAAACCCAACTGGATTTTGTTTTCTGATTATGTCTAACCCAAAATCATGTCATGTATGATAGCAATTTTTATTTCATCTGGATATGAAAAAGAAAAACCACTGGTTCATAGGTCAACGCTGGTTCGATTCCTAAAGACAGATTAATAAGTTGTTGAATTTAGGCCCACAGCTAACCAGTGGGAAAAAAAATACTTATCTGGTTGGATAAAAATATTCGAGATATTCAAGAAGTTCATAACATTACAAAGCAAGCTGTTTTTTAAAAACACGTCAGTTGAAATGATAGGAAGTTATTAAAAGCGAGAGAGACCTTTCCTGAAGGCCAGCCAAAGCCGGAAGACATCCCTCCTAGTGCCCTGGTTACAAGCAATGTCCCCCCAGAGGTAACTGCTTCATCCTGTCCCCGTGGTTTGGAGCGTGAACACCAGCGTATCCCGGGACTAGAGAAAACCGGAAGCAATTCACCTCATTGGATTCAAAAGGACATACATATCTTTGATTTATTAAATAATTGCTCTTTCATGTACAATTTTTTTTTAAAAAAAACACATTAAGATGACCATCTGTCCACGCCGTGTGGAACCATTTACTTACTGAAACAAGCAGCTTATTAACAAGGCTGACATCCGATGGGAAACAGAGAAATACTGTGCCCTTGAGCAGTCAGAAACGCTAGATCATTTTACGGTCTTCTTTGGGAGGGTCCCTTAGCGAAGACGGCGACTTCCACGCGTGCCAGTGAGCCAGAGTGACTGTGCCCCATGCGCTGCTCTGCGCCGCCTCAGGCCACCTTCAGCACCCGGTACATGCTGTTCTGGAAGACCAGGGTGAAGTAGGGCCGGGGGTCCCTGAGCAAGGTGCTGCACAGGGGCGGGCTGGCCGCGTTGGAGGGGTCCTCCAGGTCCCAGATCTCCAGCATGCTGCAGCCGGGCCTGCAGAGAGGGCACACACAGCGAGCCACGTTAGCGGTGCACGCACGGAGGCGGTAGGTGCAGAAAGCGCAGCGCGGCGCCTACGTCTGGGGAGACTAACTCTCCAATCGACTGAAGGGTTCAAGGCACTGTTTCAAAAAAGCCTAAGTTCAACATTTAGACACAAAAATAATGTGTTGCGTTTTCACGTTCCACTTAACCCGTATGTTCCTGAATCTAATAAAGGATCCATAGGCATTCAGAACTATATACTTAAAACATTCATTTTTAAAATATAAGCCAGTATGTTTTCTAAATGATATAACCAACCGAACATAAGGCCCATTAGTAGTGGAATGAGACGTTTTTAAGATGTTAATATACCGTATTTACCAGCATATTAAGATGACTGGGCGTATAAGACGACCCCCAGCTTTTGAGATTTTCCTGGGTTAAAAAGTCATCTTCTACGCCGGAAAATGCGGTAACTCCTGATGAAACTCACATCCTTGAACTTAAAGTATGAAAACAGAGAACACAAGACAAAGAAGGGAAGCTGTCATGACAGGTTTGTTCCCTCGACCCTCCCCCATTTTGGTGGCTCTGAGTAGATGGAAGGAAGTCATGTTTCTCTCTAAAAAACACTCTCCTTACTTACGTAGGCCCGGTGCATGGATTCGTGCACTGCTGGGGTCCCTTGGCCTGGCCTGCGGGGATCAGTGGACCTCCAAGTTGCCACAGCCCGGCCTCCCAGCCAGCGCCTGGGGGTCCAGCCCTCGGCGGTCTGAGTTGTTGATCCCGCACAGCACGAAGCAGTGCAGGAAGCGGCAGGCGGCTGGGGAGGAGTCCGAGCCTGGGCTGGTGCTGTGCCACTCGCTCGTCCCGGCCCGCTGCACCTGCCACCATCCCCGAGGCGCTCAGAGGCATGTCCATGGGAGGGGCTGGGGCTGAGGCAGCTGCGCTTGACAGTCGTCAGCCCAGCATCTGGCGCCCATCCGTCAGCTGAGTGGTGCCCCCACTGTGGGAGCTCACTGACTGCCAGGGGGCAGCTCCTGCACTCAGCATCTGCTCCCTGGGGGTCAGTGCATGTCAGAGCGACCAGCGGGTCCTCTGTTTCTCTGGTCCCTTAGGCTTTTATATATACAGATAGCGGGTTTGCAGGTTCTGACTGCCCAATCCAACATCTGGGACTATTTAAATCAGTTTCTACCAACCTTTTTCCCTAGTATCGTTCTGATAAATTTTGGGTTGGAAACTGGGCACTGGAGATTATCAGTGGCCATGATTCTGGAATCGGTTTGGTTCCTGTGATGACTGTCCATCTGTAGTCCACTAACTTGCCTGGGTCCCAGTCGTGTGCAGCTACTATCTCAGCTCAGGATTTTCAGACTCTAGCTATCATTAATCTGGAAGAATTCTTCCTAGAAAGTATGTATGTAAGTTCTTCATTAGGGTACATACATTACAGCTATTTCCATCCAGTTGTTTCATTTCCTTTTGAGAAAAAGATTTCCATTTTCATGTATACAATTTACTTCTATTTGATGGTTAGTGCTCTGTGTCCTAAGAAACATTTTTTCTTCTATACAGATATCCAGTTAGATCAGCGACATTCTTGAAAATTCTCCTTTTCACTCAAGTGAAAAATATTATTTTTCCTATTTCCTTTGTGGTGTTTTCTTTGACCCATATGTTTAGTGCCTAGTTTCTATTATGTATGGATTTACTAGGTATCTACTTAATACTAATTTTAAGTCAGTTCTGTACAATTTCATACTCTGATGCTCTCTTTACATCTTCTCTTTCAATGAACACTCCACATCCCTTTAAGAGGACATGTGGTCTCCAGCTGTTCCCCAAAGTGGTCTACACCTGCCAACCAGATCAGGGTATCTGATGCCGTTTGTTGTTGATATCCTGGCTGGCTTTCTATCCACTTTTCTCAGTCGAGAGAGGCATGTTCCCATTTCCAGCTATGATTGAAGATTTGGGTTGTATTTTTCTTTTAGTTCTGCATATTTTTACCTTGTCTACTTTGAAGCACTACTTAGATGTATGTACATTTATACTTACTATGAATTTTTTGATAAATTAATCCTTTTGTCATTATACAATACCTATCTCTTCGACAATAAGCCTTATTTTGAAGTCTACTTTGTTTTATAAAATTTCAGTTAATGTGATATGCACACACATGAACGTGACGATATTCCTATTTCTTTTGCGAGATGCCCTTTCTTCCTAATATATTTACTAGATGTTAAAATGGTATATAAAAATAAGCCACTAAAACTTCTGCACTCAGCTTGTCAACACTGTCATAGCCTAATTCCCAATTATCCACAGGAGAAATGAACATGTTCAATGTTGGCTTAATGCAACTAAGTACTTCTTAGGACAAGGAGTCTTAAAAAAGCTTCAAGATATCCAAGTAAACATTTTTAACTGTATGATTTTCAGAGATTTGAAATTCATAAATTTAGAAACTTTAATTAAAAATTTTTTTATGTCCTCTTAAGCTATGTGAAACTTTTCTCATAATCTTATAAATCCAATGTAATTCAGCTGTGGTAGCAAATGCTAATATCTCCTGAGCTGTAAATTCAAACCTGTATTTCACACATCTACTAATAAAAATTATCATATAAACTTTAAAAATATTTATGAAAAAAATTTAATACATTAAAATTTAAAAATCAAGAAACTAAAATACCCTAATTTTTTAAAATTAAATTCTACTGAAATGATAATTTACTTTCTTTCCTACAAGAAATAATTTTCAATAAAATATTTTTTAAAAAGTTATTTCAGAATAAAAATTCTTAAAGAATCAGGACTACTTCAATAAAGTAAAACCATTGTTGCTTAAAAAAACATGGCATAGGATCATACTCACTTAGTTCTCACGACACACCACGCCTCTTCTAGAATGTAGTAATTCACGTGTAACTGCAACAATTTATCCCTCACTTCTTTTGCAGATTTTCGACTATATGCAGCATAAACTATTTTTGTCCGGGCCCTTTAAATTTAAAAACAGGTTCAGGAGATTTTAATACATGGCAATAGCATGGAGTAAAGAAATTTTGCTGGCAGATTAAGATCTCAATGCTCATTGGATGGGGCATATTTATATGACCCCCAACAGCAAGAATTATTTGTTGCGGGGGGGGAAGGGGGGGAGTTCCCACACTCCTATTCTGCACATGCTAAAACATACAGCGGTTTGAATCTTGCATGTACTGCTGGCTTATAAACCGGGTTCGGGTCTAGAGCTGGAGAGCAGGATGATCCTTCATAATATAAAATGTGCTTGGGGTAACTCATAAAATCATTATCCTGGCTCATGGACCACATTCCGACAGAGGCCAACCAGAGGGAAAACACGGATTTCAGTAGCCATTTCACCGGTAGCAGCCCTGGAAAGCATGCGAGCTGAAGCGGAGGTAGGGAACGGGACCTTCCTTCAGGGGGTGCCTCGGGGAGCGGCCAAAGTCTTTCACAGAAGGTTGGAAGCTGGGAGGTGCGCCAGAACAGGGCCCAGTACGTGGCTCAGCCCCGGCTGGGAGGCTTATTGGCGTTTATGCCTTAGACACTGCTTAGGTTCACGCATATGGGCTGCCCCCAACTCCACAGCCAGACGTAAAGCTTTAAATAGCTTAAAATTTTACCTTTAGCAATAGGCCGAAAGTATATGCAAAGGCAAAGATTACCCTGACAATTACAGTGGTACCTCGAGATACGAGTGCCCTAACATACGAGATTTTTGAGATACGAGCTATTTTTGCTTTGAAATACGAGCAACAGTTGAGATAGGAGTCATCGCGCGGATCGGCCGGCTGCACACGACCCCCCAGTTTACCGCGACTCGAGTGTCTCATAGTTTCCCACGCCTCAAGGTTACGGAACAAATTAAACTCGTATCTCGAGGGACCACTGTACTAGAATCCGACATAATAAAAGCCGAGGATGCAAACTGTCCCGGAAACTGCGAGTTCTTCGGGGAGTTTGGCCAGGGGGTGGGGTCGGCGGGGGGAAGGAAGAGGGGCCCTGGCCGGTGGCAGCGGGGAACACGCAGGCGCTGGCAGCATAGGAGGCGCTGGCAGCAGAGGAGGCACTGCCAGCCTCGGTGGCCCCAACAACAGCGGGACCGTGGCAGGACGGTGGAGCAGGCAAGCCGGCGGCGTGAGCCAAGACAGGTGCCAGTGGGGAGCCAACTGCCCCGCAGACGGCGACCAGTGGTGGGGGCGGGGTGCAGGGTGAGTGGGTGCCAGGGTGCCAGGAAGGGCTGTGGGGCTGCAAGCAAAGCTGGGGGCACAAGCTACAGCTAGGGCCCAATCTCCACAGGCCATTTTGAGGGACCAACCACACCTGTGCACGAATTTCAGGCACCGGGCCTCTAGTCATTAAACTAATTTCTGAAAATCAGTCACTGGAGAAAAACCTAATTTCCAGGTGTCACTGGAAACTCGAGTTCCCCAAACCACTAAGCAAATGAACACCCTACATTTTCATAAAAGCACGTAGTACAGCAAATGTCATGTACTTTTCCTATTGCAAAAGGCTCGCCATTGGCCCTCAGCAGTGGTCGGCAAACTCATTCGTCCACAGAGCTAAATATCAACAGCACAACGAGTGAAATTTCTTTGGAGAGCCACATTATTTAAACTGAAACTTCTTCTAACGCCACTTCTGCAAGATAAGACTCGCCCAGGCCGTGGTGTTTTGTGGAAGAGCCACACTCAAGGGGCCAAAGAGCCGCCTGTGGTTCGAGAGCCACGGTTCAATGGCCCTAAGTAAGATGGAGAAGAGTTTCTTAAGTCAGGCGGAGGGGCAGTGAGTCCAGAGCAGGGGCTGTGTGATGTGTGTGGTGTGTGTGATGTGTGTGGTGTGTGTGGCCAGCTCAGCTCCTGAGCAGCTCCTGGAACTGGCATGCACACGTGCACACACAGAGGCTAGTCCTAAGAAGGTGGCACATTTTCCCTTTGTAAAAACTGCCTTTGTTTGTGCCCATTTCCAGGGCCCGGTGAGCTCGCTCGGGTGTGCAAAGGCACGTGTGATTCCTGGATGCTCAGCGCACATTTCCTTCTAATTTCCAGCCTGGACATGAGGACGAGAACATGTGTGTGTGTGTGTGTGTGTGTGTACACGCATATACAAACTTTCCCCCAGTCCTGAGGGTCAGCGCAAGTTGCAAGGGTGTCTGCGCCCTCCCAGCCGCTGCCAACCTCAAGTCCGCGTCCTCGTAGTGCGGGTGATTCACGATGGGCCGCAGCGTGGACAGCTTGACGCTCGCCATGGTGGGCATGGCGCCCGCGAACACGGCATCTGAGGAACGAGATTGCCTTCCTCAGTGACAGGCTGAGGAGACCCCACGCCGCTCATCTAGCACGTCTGGACCCAAGTGAAGAGCAAGAAGCACGTTTACCAAGGCCCCGGGCCCCAGTCTCTCTCTCCGTTCCACACGGACGGGCCGCCCACGGTGGCAGCAGCCAGCCTTCGGTACCTGTCACCCCGGGGCCGGGAGCTGTGCTGAGCACGGCTGTCTGTCGGGGTCACGCGGGGTAATTCACACCCTTTCCCTGGCGGCCGGGCGCTATGGAGTCTCAGTCTGTGGACCAGGAAGCTGATGCACAGCAAGGCAAGCGGACGAGGACCACAGAGCGAGGACGTGTCCGAGCCCCCTCTCCACCCCTCACCCCAGCTTCCCGCAGCGCCAGGCGCTGTCTTCAGGTAGAAAGGATTGTGGGAACTTCACCTCTTGCTCCAACAATTGAACCAGTTAACTGCCAGGATAGTTTGAATTTAATCAGAAAAGGCCCGCCGCTTGCACCTGTAGGTGCGATGGCACGCGCCTGGTTACAATGCCAGGCCCTGGCAGGCTGCAGGCAAGTGTCATGGCTCGTTTTTAGAACGACCTGTGAACTGCCGTTCTGGGACCTGTCAGAAGAAAGCCTCGCTTTCTCCCCCCGGATCAGCTTTAAGTGTTCACCGTCAAGATGTCCTGGTTTCATTTTATCATGTACACCCCCACAGGAATGGCAGGGATGAAGGCACAGCCTTTCCTGTAACCCAGGATTCACCGCCGCCCACTCTCTGACTTTACTTCCAGGTTTACCTCTTGGGGACCAAAGGACCAAACACTTACCTGCAGGCGCTTCTGCATAATAAATCACTGTATACTGATGAAAAATAGCATCACTGTTCATCAGCACAATAAAACCACCAATAAGCGGGCATAAACCTGGCTGTGCGCACCTGCTCGGGTGTTGTATCTGATCCAGTCGATCAGCTCCTCCTGAGGCAGGTTGTTGAACTCCCCCAGGATGCTCCACTGGCTGCGCAGGTTGGCGAAGCCCTGGAGGGACATGACGGTGAGGAGGCCGAAGATGACGTTCTCAAAGCGCGCTCTGTAAAAAAGCCAGCCAAAGAGCTGGAATGAGAGAAACCGTTTGTCATTCCTTCGCCATCGGTACCGCATCCGCACGATCACAGCGCCGCCCCGCCGACACCGCCACCTCCTCCTCCCGCCTGACGTGAGGAGCGCTGTGTGTGAGCAATGAGCTCCCCCGGCCACCAAACCACTGGATGCCAGGTGCGCCCCTAACTTCCAGAACTACCACTCCCTGCTGATGTAGACAGCCCCTACTTATTGGGTCCAGTTACAAAATGAAGTGCTCCCGAAGGAAAGAAGGAAGGAAGGAAGGAAGGAAGGAAGGAAGGAAGGAAGAAAGGAAAGAAGGAAGGAAGGAAAAAAGGAAGGAAGGAAGGAAGGAAGGAAGGAA
>JAAGEH010000337.1:3245324-3261509 GCA_011751065.1 Lasiurus cinereus
AGGAAGGAAGCCCGGATCCTTCCAGTACTGGTTTACCCCCAGGGGTTCAGGTCAGCAAAGCTGCCCTTTGAAGCTGCCACCTGCCTGCCGTTTACGGGCATCTGAGTAACGAGGGGAGACCCCGAGAGCAGGGACACGTCCATTCCTTTCAGGAAAAGCAGCATCCGACACCCACAAAGCGCTCATGACCAAAAGTAAGGAAGGTGCCGAAACCGGTGTGGCTCAGTGGATAGAGCATCGGCCTGCAGACTGAAAGGTCCCAGGTTCGATTCCGGTCAAGGGCATGTACCTTGGTTGCAGGCACATCCCCAGTGGGAGGGGGCGGCATGCAAGAGGCAGCTGATCAATGTCTCTCTCTCATCGATGTTTCTGCCTCTCCCTTCCTCTCTGTAAAAAATTAATAAAATATAGTTTAGAAAAAGCACACACACAAACTAAGGAAGGTGTTTCTAGCAGCACCTGGGTCTCAGACTTGCAGCCGTTTCGTCCCGCATCCTGGCCGCAGTGCTGTCACCTTCCCCGGGGGCTGCCTGGGCCAGGGCACAGCAGCAGAGCTGTCCCACCGTGTCCCTCTCAGCCGGAGAGCACCCAGGGCTGGCGCTGACCCCACCCAGAGGCGCTGTGGGCAGGCCGCTGACGTTGGGGACCACTGGCACAGCCAGGTGGAGCTGCCTTTCCTGTCTCGGACACTGAAGGTGACACTGAGCTGGGGTTGGGTTACTCCGCAGCCTGCTGAGGGCACCGCACTGGCTGCCGGTCATCGGTCATCACGCAGGCAGACGGGGAGCACGAGGGGGTGCAGGGGAGGGGGGAGGGAGCCTTACCCGCCGGGAGCAGATCAGGGACGCCATGACGCACATGTGCGGGGTCAGAAACAGCTTCAGCCTCATGATCAAGACGGCGAGGGCCGTGAACGCCAGCAGCTGCAGCGCGTGGAAAATGAGCTGCGGACACAGACAAAGCGGGCGCCGTCACCGCGGGTTAAATGAAGGGCGGTGACGCACAGTGACACATCAGGACAGCGGCGTTTAACAGCCAGAGCCTGTTCGTATTTATTCCTCGACTCAGCGAAGATGAGTTGAATGCCCGTCACTCTGTGTCAGGCACTGTCCTAGGTGCTGCAGGTGCAGGGATGAGCAAACCTCAGCGGGCAACCTCTGCCCTTGTGAGTTTCCGTTTGGGTGAAGAGAGAGAGGAAACCAAGTAAAAATAAACCTATGACACAGGCTGTAGGAAGCAGCGAATGCCATGGAGGAGAACAGGCGGTGGGAAGGACGATCGGCAAGAATATCTGCCTAAAAAGCTGACAGAGTGTATTTCTGAATCATACTTTTTCGGTGTTTTCCAGAACACTTAAACATGTCTTTTTCATATATATAAGCAGAAATGCATAACTTCTATTTAAAGCACAACTGCAAACTCTACCCAGAGCTGTTTCTCTCCCTTTTTAAGTCAAGGTGCTTCGAAATGAAACCTGTTCCTTCTTTTTTTCCTAACGAGGGGACCCAAAGTTGGAATGTGGAACATTTATTTCAAAATCCATCCCTTTTCCTGTTTTGTTTTTCGTAAAATTCCTCTTTGGGCAGAACCAGGGGCCCGGGCGGCGGGAAGGCAGAGCTGCGGGACAGTGTGTCTCGGACCAGAGGCGGGCTGTCACTCCCGTCTGGCCAACTACCAAATGTGGGTGAGATGGCAGGAGTGGGACTTGGAGGGGTGGGACGTGGCCGGTGCACACCAAAGCAGTCCGGCTAGGGGGCAGCAGCGTGATGGTTAACAGATAAACGCTGCTCCACATCCTGGGCTCCTGTCCTCCTCCATCACTAACCTCCTTCCTATGTCCTGGTGTCTCTCGTCTGTGAATCGGAAACAGTGACATCCTTACCTCCACAGGGCGCTGTGAGAAGGAAGTGGTGAAGAAGCAGCGGGTGCTGGCCGACTCTGAGAGCTGACTCTGAGATGGCCCGCTTGGGCTCAAGGGCAAGCTTCCTGCCAGCTAGCTGGAAGCCCCAGGCAGGCTGCTGATGCCGCCTCTGCCCTCCCCGAGCACAGAGCTAGCCTGTGTGTCCAGCCGCCCTGGTAGCCAGGTGTGGCCGGCACCTGCAGGCAGTCTGAGCGCCTCTTCCAGGCCCAGCCCTCACAACGCCCCCCATGCCACCCCACTACTACCCCCATCCCCCCTGGCCCCCACCGCACCATCTTCCATGCTCTCTCGCCTTCACTGGTGGGGTGCTACAGGCAGGCACATTGGCCCCAGAAGCCACATGTGGAAATGGCAGAGCCACAGATGGAAGGGATCCGGGTCCTTCGTGCCTGCCCATCAGGACTCCTGCTTTTAAGTGAGCAAAGGATTAAACTACTACTAAGTTAGGCTAGTGTGTATCTCTTTAACAGGTAGAGTCACCTAAGTAACAGAGTTTTAGTTGCAAAATGGGAATGTTATTAGGAGAATTAAACAGCAAGAGGACATGGCCCATAGGGACTATTCAGAAAAGAGTAGCTGTCATTGTGAGCCATTCCCTACTAAGTTCCAGTTCAGTTGCCCTCTCTGGTTCATTTGACCTTTTCTTTAAGACTCATAGTTCTATTAGGAAATCCTATGTTTTTTATGTGTCACACAATAATTCCGCACCGAATAAAATGCTGCTTTATCTGTTTTATGTCTCCACTGAAAATCGATACACATTGGAGGGGGCCAGAACCCCGCTCTGGAGTCTTTTGTGACGGGGAGCACCACTAAAGCTTGTTAGCTGGCCGTCCCATCCGTGGGGGGAAGGAGCCCCGGATCCAGTGGCAGAGCCACAGGTGACCATCCTGATGGCTGAACCAGCTCAGCAGGCAAAAAGGTAATGCTTGTTATCGGCAAATGAAGGGAAGAATAAATGTATGGGGGCAATTTAATATAACTATGCTCCATGGTCATACATCAACCTTCCGGCTTTCCAATCCTGCTACCGTTCAGATGAGACAGAGCAGATTAAAATGCAGGAGGGACCAGCAGAAATCCACCACCACGGCGACCCACTCCAGCAGTGCCGATGGCTGCCACAGCACAGACCTTGGCAACCGGGCCTGGAATCAGAACCGAATGCACAAGTCTACCAGAGGTGAAAATTAAGGCTTTACCTCGCCATGTTCAAGGAGCTGTTTTCTGGAATGAAACAAAAATGTTCTTTGCTTACTAAACGTCCACTTTATGATCACACAAAAATAAACTTTATTGCTTCTTAAATCTTAACATTTTGATTCTAACTACTTAAAAGCACAAAAGGAAATAAATATATTGGGTAAATCAGAGCAAACTAAAAGGAATGACAGAGTCATCCTATTTAAGGTTTCTCTGAAGATAAAATAGGTTTTACTAAGTGCTAGAGAGTGTGCCTCTGAAGGGATAAATTAATAAGAAGACTGTCTGTTACATATTCAACCATCTACAGTGAATGCACAACTTTATGTAAGCATTGCTGAGCTTCAGAACTATTTTCATTTTTCACAATTATAAACACCGTGAGCATCCTTGTGCATAAAACTGGGAGCATCTCAGTACTTCCTTAGCAGAAATTCTTAGAAGTGACTGGGTAAATTAGTCTATAAATATTTTTACTTCCAAAACAGTTGTATAACAAAGTTACTAAATATTTACAGCTAGAAATTGACTAAATGTTTAGGGCACTCTTGCTGTGTTCTAGCTACTGGGCAGTGAACACAGAATAAAGAGCACTGATACTAGCTCTATCCTCAGAGAGTTCATATTAGACTGTCATAAGAGTATCTGACTGCCTATTTTTATGTTTCATTAAAAAGACTAGATGTTTTAGTTTTACAGCAAAGCTTTACAGGATGCAGAGGTCTTTTAATATGGATTTCCTTAATCATAATGCTTAAGTTTAATGTCCACTCATTTGAAAAACTCATAACAGCAAGTCATTTAATAAATATAATGTGATTTAGAAACAACTATGATATCATTACCTTTGATAAGTGTTTGTAGATAAGACAAATAAAACATCACGGAAAGTCTGTGAATAGAATCATTGAAAGTTTTCTAAGAAATTATTTGACACTTAAAATGCTCATTCATTAACATAAACACACCCAATAGAAAGTTGGTTTTTTTCATCCTCACCTGAGACTATGCTTTTACTGACTTTTTTAGAGAGCGAGAGTAAAGGGGGAAGAGAAACATCAAAAGGATGTCTCCCATACACACCACAACTAGGGATCTAATCTGCAGCCTGGGTATGTGCCCTGACGTGGAACTGAACCTCCCTCCCCCACCTTTCAGTGCCTAGGATGACACTCCAACCAACTGAGCCACCCGGCCAGGGCAAAAGAAGTCTCTTTATTGTCCAAGTCATTTGGTTTTTACCAGTTGTCCCGGTCATTGGGGTTGACCAGTTGCCCAAGCCATTGGGGGTTGAGCAATTGTCCAAGCCATTGGAGTTGACCAGTTGTCCATGTCATTAGGAGTTGTCCTAGTCATTGGGTTCACTAGTTGTCCAAGTCATTAAGAACCTGGATCGGGGGTGAAACTACAGAGATGTGCAGGAGGTGCCTTTCTCACTCATACATTATTCACATTCTATGTGAAAACGAAGGAATGAGAACCACGGGAACTGGAACTACAGAGAGAAGATAAGCAATTTGATTCTAAATACCCAAAACTAGTTTCAACAGACCACCCTAAGTAGGAGACAGGGGTAGAGAAATCACGTTATTGTTATCTGCCCAAAAGCATAAAATAAATATACTAGTATAGTGACTTAAGGCAAGACAACTGGTAAACCATATAAAACTAGTTCAAAATTGCTAAAACTAAGGAGCCGCTGTCTTTAATCAGGCTTCCAGATCAACCATTCTGAGACCAAGAAAAACTGCCAGTTTAAACATTATTCCTTCTACAGTGATAAGTTCT
Source organism: Lasiurus cinereus (assembly GCA_011751065.1). Lineage (NCBI taxonomy): Eukaryota > Metazoa > Chordata > Mammalia > Chiroptera > Vespertilionidae > Lasiurus > Lasiurus cinereus. Next base: position 3,250,237 of record JAAGEH010000337.1, read on the forward strand.
TGGTTATAAAAACAATGAACACATACAGAATGATTTTTAATGGCTATAAAAATTTCTTCTGTGCATGTCTCCAAATGGATCAAAATTTCTTTGAATGAGCTCTATATTTAAAAGATGAATGCTGTCCTATAATTCTTCAGTTGTTTGTGTTGTTGGTTAAGGTCCCCCAGTTCTAAGGCACCGGCCTTTTTGTCTCAGTTATTGGGGTTGACCAGTTGTACCTACGATGTTAACATCGTTCTTACTACAGGGTGGGTGACTGATACGTTTGAGAGAATACATGAAAATACCTTTTATCATGTGGCTTTCTAAACAAAAAATCAACAAACATATTACTAGATTTAAAAAAAGATTTCAATAAAAAAAGGTTTTTAGGAGGGGTGGAGTTCATCCTAAAAATAAGACAGATTTCTGAGATATTATCCATCTATTATAAGTTGTCATCTTTAACCCAAAGTGTTAAAAGTTGTAAGTACCTTTTTTAAGATGAAATAAGTAATCACCATAACAAGTGGCAGCAATAACGTCCTTATGTATCTCATTGGAGTCTGAAACAAAAACAAATTATTCAAAATAGTCATTTACCAAATTTCAAAGTAAGATCGGTGGTGTCCCTTTGCTGGCAATGTCCTGTTTAAATTTTTTGTAGTATTTGGGGTATTAAATAAAATAAAACTGAATTTTTAAAAAAACCTAAATAAGAATTCGGATTTACTTTTTCTGGGGAGTCCCATACCTCCAACTGACGTAGATCAGTGGTCGGCAAACTCATTAGTCAACAGAGGGCAAACCGCGGCTCCCGAGCCGCAGTTTGCCAACCACTGACCTAGATTATTACAAGTGATTGAACTGCCATAAGAGTCATTCACTGTGGCTCACAGGATATGGTAAGCTCCCTCCCGGGTTATCTCATTGAACCACCACCAATGACTGTAAGACAGGAGCCCTTGATTAGTGCTTTTACACATGAGAAAGCAGGTGCGGAAGGCCACGTGAACAGCAAAGTTACTGTGAAAGGGGACAGGGTAAAGGGCAGATGTTTCTGAATGAAAACTTTGAGTTTCCGTTTCAAAAGAAAACCTAGGTGCAAAAAATTATCATACCAACAGAGGAAGACAAAACAAAACAAAACAAGGGAGGAGGTTAATGGGGAAAAAAAAGGAGACATAATGTACTACTATTTGTAATAAACAATAAAAAGATATAAAAATAAATAAAAAAGAAAATGAAATTTTAAAACACTAAAATCTAGAAGTGATTTGAGTACCTAGTTTAAAATATAGAAAGTAACAGTAAATGAGGTCAAAAATATATTTTTTACAAAAGAGTCCAATAGTTACATTGAAAATAAGGGCATTCTTAGAAACCATGTAAAATATACACCTGAAAAGAGATTGAGATACACATTTGTAATGAAAGAGAGTCACAGCATTCTATCAACAAAACAAATACACTTTGATATTGAGTATCCGCAAAAAAAAAATAAAATAAAATAAAATACCACACACCGCTTTTTCCATAAAGCCAAATTCAGGAGCACAGGTGTAAATTAAAGTATCGAAATCTGATAACCTCAGGATTCTCGCGGCTATTAGGTCACTCAGGCGAATCTGGAAGAAAACAGGGTCAAGCACATTAAAATCACGCCAAGAACTGCAGTCAATAACTCCTCACTTGACAGCATGGTAATAAAAGCTACAGAGCACATAAAACCGGTACCTGGTGTCCCTCTCAAAGGAAACACACACACACACACACACACACACACACACACACACACACAGCGAATACAATGCATGCTATGTGCCGAACTATGAAAAAGAAATGTCAAGAGAAACGAAAAGTTGAAAGAGGTCAGAAAAAAATAAGCAGAGATGATCATGTGAAGAGTGAGCCAAAATCAATACTTGCTGGGCAGAAAGCAGCCTGCAGTTAATCATGAGATTTGATCATCACATCATTTGCCCAGGAAAAGCGGTTTCATGGTCAGCCCTTTACCACACATTGTAAATCATGAACCCATTCTCCACGCGCTGTCGCTTCCATCCAGCCTCGTGCGCTGATCACAACTTGGGGGGCTGCTTCAGTTTCTCGGACGGACAATCAGGCCGTTCAACGTGACAGCTGTCCTCCTCCAGGAGCGTCACAACCGCTGCGCAGACCCCCTGGAGCTCCTCCATCTCCCAGGTCCCTGCCGTAAGCGTGCCAAACACCCCCACATGGGACCCCCGTGTCCTCCGGCTTGCTGATCGCCTGCTGTTGGGGAGACCGTCCTGTCCCCGCTGCATTCTCAGACGGCCAGATTCAACCGGGAAAGAGTTGGTAGGGGAACCCTTAATTCAGAGTATTTTACAGAGACAGAAGTTATTTTCTATCCAGCCTATATGATGACCTGTGGTTATTCGTGGTTCCCATCACCTGTAAGGACTGAGGATAAGGGGGAGTTCCCTTTATGATTCTAATTTATAGCAAGTTTGGTGACTAATGATTTAACCAAAACACTTGAGTTTCAACTCTTTCTCACTGCTGTCACAGAGGAAGTCACTTAATAAGAGTATCCTGGATATGGGTGTGTGTACATGCATGTGTGTGTAAGGTTTGTAAAGAGTCGGGCGACAACATGGAGCGAGGCAGGGAGGAAAACCACAGATAAATGTAACAGCTAAGTAAGTAACCTAGGAGAACGGAAGTTCATCATAAAATATATCCTCCCCAGAGAAGAAAAAGTTAAGAACAAAAGGGGAAAGAAAAAAAGAAAATGAGTCAGATACAGAGAGAACAGCGGCAGCAAATACCCATAACACACCACTATGCAGTGCTGGCAACGAATAGCCAATAAATCCTCACATTCTAAAACTGTACCTACCATGCACACGTATGCAAGTTCAATGCTATTGCACCATAACAGCACCTGACCTTTCAGAGAATGAATACCACACTCCCTTGTTCAAGTTGAAGTGGTTTCAGCATGAGACAGGGTCTTAATTGGATAAGACTAGGCAAGGTAACCTTCAGAGTAGATTACTGCAGGATTCATGCATGCATACTCATATCCCAACAGTAAGTGCTAGAAATCCAAAGTAAATTCAGGCCTTCTTTTCTCTTCCTTAAATTAATTAAGTAGGGACCTATGTTTTAAAAAGGGCCATTATTAAGGCATCAGCCTTAAAACAAGCAGAAATCCAACATGAGGGATTAAGTGGTCCATGTATTTTCCAGAAGATAAAAAGATAGCGAACTTTTAAGTAAAAACGTTTATAACATCAGATCATCTCTTACATTTAATTCATAATTATGAATAAAAATATTGCTATTTTAAGAGTTCTATGTTTCAAAGCTGAGTCAAGACTGCTCCTGTGCTAGCATCTGCAATAAATGAATACTTAAATTATTATCTGTATTTCAACTGAAATAAACCAATTAACTACTAAACATATTATCTTTTTTCCTAGAAGGCCAGTCAGCACTCACTAATACACATCTTTCTCAGGATTTACTCTACCGACAATTAGCTTGGGCCCTTGAAGAAGGCACTTACCCCCTATGCAATGAAGGGGTAAAAAAAATTTTTACCCAGGCATACCTGTTTACAAAACGTTTTATGTTTTAACCGGAAAGTACTTACATGATCTGAAACGCCTAAGATTTTAGATGTCAGGAATTTCAAAATTATGGTTCCACAAAACCAACCGAAACACTGAATCAGCTAAACAATAAATAAAACAGATAGCAGTCAGATACTAAAAAATTACCTGGTTAAAATATTCAATCACATCAGTAAGTGGCATAGAAAAATTTAATCCCTCCAAGCACCTCACCTGTACAGCCAATGAAGGCTGAAGAATTCCATCAGGTTAAGAAAACTCCCTGCCATTTCTACCGTGCTAAGCGTTTCTACCATAAGTGGTGTTTATTTGTATTCATTTTCTGCGTCTAATGGGATATGTCACTTTTCCCCTTTAACCAGTAAGTGTGATCACTTATATTTACGGCTTTTCCAGAAACAGATTTGCATTCCTGGGATGAACCCAATTTGATCAGAATGAGGGTACATAAGGTGTTTTCTTTTTTTCAAGTGGCCACATGACAGTAAAGAATGTTAAAAATAGATTTTGATCAACCATAAGTGACAATTTTTGGGGGTTTTTTTACTCTCATTCATTATAAAATAACAGCTTCATTGTCTTCACAGTTTTCAGTTATGACAGAGTAAGATATGCAATTTAATCTTTATTCCGTTACCATGAAAGAATTACTTGAGAAATAAAATAGGTTTTTTTGGGGGAAAAAAAAGTGTTAGTTCAAAAGATATCTTTGCTTTTCCTTCTGGAGTGGCGTTTTAAAAGCCAGGACATCTTTTGCATGGTTTCAGATGACTGCCATGATTTGCTTCTCCCTTTTGCAAGAGACAGGTGATGTAAATTATGCAAGTTTCAAAATATAAGTACTAGTATGTGCTGAATACTCATTAAACCTAAACTTTTCTCTTCTTAGAATATTGTTTCTTTGAAGTTACTGAAACGAAAGCATAACTTTTATTCTTTCCCGTCTAAAACTGAAAATATTTAAAATAATCAATTTGCCTCTGCAAACGCTTTGACAGAATTCTCTATATGTCCAGAGACACTGTTCTATGTTGTTATTTTTCAACAGTTTATAAGTGACACTTTCAATTTCTTTGAGTATAGGAAAGGTATTAAATAAAAACTTTGAATTTTCTGATTTCTTGGTTTAATATTTTTAAAAAGCCATTACCATTTTTTTCTGAAGTAAAAAAAAAATCATGTATTGAATGTCATGTCATCGATAACTTCAGGTCACAATATTTCTACTTGTTCACCATAAGGGATGGGAGAATTCCTCGAGCAAGCAGCAGCTGGCAATACATTCCACTTCGTTCTGTTGCTTTCTGAAATGTCCTTTCTCATCTTACCATGACTTCTCCAGTTTTAGCCTATCCATGTACCATACACTGTATAATCACACAGTCCTTCAATATGGCAGGCCTTCATTTTTAATAGAAGTCAATCAGAGAAAAAGGAATGTCATCTGCTGACATTATGGCAATAAGCATTTGCAGCGCCTCCCTAATAATATACTTATTTGACTTAGAAACAAAATCCACAAACATAGAGGTAGCATGGACCCCACCCCCACCCCCCCAATTTGTATACTTGGGAGGAAGTCAAAGATTGAGCCGTGTCTGAGTTGAAATAAGAGGCAGCTGGGAAATTGCTAACAGGACTAAAATATTGGAGTCTACACTGGAAAGGAGAGAGGAAACAAACAGGAAAAGTGGGAGCAGAACTACAAATGAGGTTATTTTGAAGAGAATGATAGTTAATTTAGAGCGAGAGACTCACAGCAAACAGAAAGAAAATGTAAAAGTAAGGTAGTGGGGGTAGCAGAACAGAAAGTAAAGGAAGAAAGGCAGAGAGCGGTACTGAAATAAGTGAACAAGTTTCTTAAAAATGACCTATAGATGTGGCTAAGGACTATTTCCCACCTTAAGCAAGTAGCTGTTAATAAGATGAACTCAGAATCATTCCTTTGTAAGTACACTATCACGTTCCGTTTATAGAAATAGAGAGTCTAAAGAAATTGTGTTTAAAATGTTGAATCTTACCCAAAAGTTGAGTTCAGATGTACCCAATCTGTGAATATTATTTCTCTTCAGAATTATCACCTAAAGTGCATAGAATTTTAAAAAATGAAATAAAATTAACCATCATGTTTTACATGAATTATGTGTTTCAAAAATTACACAGCCACCCCATCTTCCATCTTGCCCACACCAGCCATTTTCCTTCTTAATTACCGATTTTTCAAAATGACAAATTTTGCTATAAGTTGCCTCTAGAATCAAGCTGATTCCTCACTGCGTTACTTGGGATGTTGTGTGTAGGGCAACTCCCTCTGAGGAGGTAGACGGTGTGTGGATGCTGTGTCCATGCAAGTGGACATATGTAAGCTCTCCAGCAAAATTAGTGGCTTAAGTTCATTTAAAAATCCTTCCTCTCCAGACTCCCGAATAAAACATTTTGAAATGTTTTTTTTAAAAAAACCTAATTTGACTTTTAAGAAAGAAAAGGAACTTTCCAGATTCCAGACAAAAGAAGGCGGTTTTAAAATTGAAAACATTAATTAGGAGAGAACGTATGGCAGCCTTTAGGGAGGACCGTAGAGAGAGGTTACAACGATCTACTAGGATTAAAAAGGAGGGCAACAGGAGAGGGCCAGGAGGTATGAGCGGTAAGAAATTGAGACTGATGAGTAAAGCCAGGGTCCTCAAAACCATACTCTCCGTTCCAGCAACGAAAGGTTTATGTCCCCCACCAAATGCAGGTGCTGAGACCCTCATCTCCCATGTGACATCCTGGCATGAAACCGTGGGAGGGAATTGGAGCTCTAAAGCATAGAATCAGTACCCTTCTGAGGAGGATCAGTGAAGGGATCTGATTACACATGAAGAGAATCCAATCAGCTGCATTTTTGGTCTCAGACTCGCCAGACTCCAGAACACTGAGAACTAAGCCACCCAGCCTCTGGTCTTTCTGTGGTAACAGCACCTCTAGCTCCTATTTCCAGGGCTTCCTTTGTGCCGTGCCATCCTGATACCCGATATTCTATTCCTTCCAGCTGAAGGACCCCCTTTAAAATCTCTCTTAGTGCCAATCTGGTCACGGAGTCTTTAATTTGCCCTCATTTTTGAGCCATATATTGCTAGGTATAAAACTATATATTGACAGTATTTTTTTCTTTAAACATGGTAAAGATGTTGCTTAACTGTCTTATTGCTTGCATTCTGTTTTCTTATGAAAAATCTGCTGATATCCTTACCCTTTGTTTTTCTATATTTAACACATCTTATTTCTTTGGCTATTATTAGTATTGTATCGTTATCACGGATTTTGAGCAATTTCATTATAACATGCCTGACTACAGCTTTCTTGGATTTGGGATTTACTGAAATTCTTTATCTCTGGGTTAATCATTTTCATCAAATTAGAGAAACTTTGGCCATTATTTCTTTAAATATTTTTCTACTTCTTCCCAACTCCACTCATTTAGACTTGGACTTTACTTTCCCTGTAATAACTGCAAATGGGGGGCTGGACTATCACCCATCTGCTATTTCTACTGAGTTCATGGATCTGCTACAGAGCATTGATGGCGACTATCGTATAAAGGGAAGCTCTGGCCATTGTGTGCATCCTGATCAAAGAATCACACTATGCTAACGGGATAAAACCGGATTCAATTATTAACACATTATAAATACAGAAGACAAAGGAGGATGTATAGCTACACCAGGAGGATTCAAAGAATAAAATTAGAATCCTCTACATGTTCAATGACCTAGGCTCTCACATTTCCAAGGAAAGAAGACAGGCAGATATATAGGAAACCTATAGATTAAAAACAGAGATATAAATGATGAAAATATAAAGGAAATCTAGGAATGACTACCATCGTCAAGTCATTATTGGGACAGGATTGGTTGGAAAAATTCTGATTTTTGACTTGATGGCAGTTTATTTGCCAAGTAACAGTTCATTAATAAGTATTTTCAGTACTAGCTGGTACTGTCAGTACATAAAACACTTGTTCTCCGCAGTTTTCTGTATTTCAAAATAAAATAGCTTTCTTAAAAAGAGGCGGATGGGCACATTACTACAAGTGTTCTGTCATGCTGAAAAAGCTTGACAAATTTTGGAAAATGAAAAGCCTGTATTTTTGGGGAGCAAGAGAATGAATTACTTATTGTGAGGAGCAAAAAAAAAGTGTGGGAAGTAAAAAATGTTAAGACATATGGGAAATCCCAATCAATACACCACACATGGAAAAGTGTTCTATTCTGATATTACTGTGGCTGGTATCACTTTGGGTAATTGCGGAAAGAGAGCATGCCAGAACATCCCAGTGGAGAGCATTACAGGTCCTGGCTTAGGAATATCCGAAGTGTGACTATAAAGTAATAAAGCCCATTTACTGAACCACCGTTCCAAAGATGTGTCCAAATGGGGGTCCTTCAGTGAAAGTCATTCGGATGAGGAGACTACGTACCTAGTCTAATTATGTGATCATTGCTCAAAACAGTTTGGAACTCCGTTTTCTAAACTACCTCCCCAAGAAAATTTAGGCATGGGTGCAAGAAAATAGGTCGTATTACTTTAATGTCACACCATAGTTTGACCAAGATCTATATATTACCCAGCCCAATCACCCACCTTATTCACCAGACTTTGGTTGTTTCCAAAAATCAAATCCACCCTTGAAAGACGAAGTTTTGCCACCATTGAGGATATTCAAAAGAATGTGCCACAGTCTGTGAAGGCAATTCAGAGGAGTTCCAAAAATGTTCTGAGCAATGGTAGTGTCACTGCATTATGTACTGCATCTACTGAAGTGACTTAGAAGGAAGTAACTAATCTTGGCAATAAATTAATGGCATATTTTAAAAGTAAGTCTTGCCTGACCTATGAACCAGGAGGTCATGGTTCAGTTCCCAGTTAGGGCATATGCCTGGGTTGTGGACTCGATTCCCAGTGGGGGGCATGCAGGAAGCAGCTGTTCAATGATTCTCTCTCATTACTGATGTTTCTCTCTCTCTTTTCCTCCCTCTCAGAAGTAAATATGTCTTAAACATAAGATTAAAGAAAATTAAAGTCTTACCTGCTAAGTTGATTTTTAAAATATTTACTTGGGTATCTGCCCTACAATGGTAACTTTGTACCATGTTCTTTTCCAAAGATGATAAAGAGAACTAGTGGCCAGGTGCACAAAATTTGTGCACATTAAAAGGGAATTAGAGAAAATATTTTAATATTGCTATTTGCCCTCTATAAGTGTCAGCGATGAAAGAAAATTAGTAAAATGTATATGAAATTCTTCCTCTTGTCAGTCTGGGGTGTGCCACAGGACCCAGAGTCAAGTCCCTGACCACCCACAGGACTGGAAGTTGTGTGAGACCCAGACCTGGCTGGCCCCACCCCCATTGGGAGAGACCCAGACTTGGCCACCTCCACCAAGCTCTGCTGGGAAGGGGGTGCAGCTTCAGGTCTCCTGGCCCAGTGTCGGGCGGGGGTGCATCCTCAGGTGCCCCAGTACACCCTCAGGTCCCCTGGCCTGCTGCAGTGGCAGGGATGCTGCCTGAAGTCCCTGGCCTGGCACCAGGTTGGGAGGTAGAGCCTGAGGTCACCTGGTCTGGTGCCAGGGCTGGGGGTGGTCTGACGTCTTCTGTCAAGCCCCACCAGGTCCCCAGCCCAGTGCCACGCAGCCTCAGTCCCTGCCAATTGCTGGTTAAGGCTCATTGCAGGAACTCAGCCTCCACTGTGGGTGCAGCCGTTTTGTGTTATGGAATCCCTGCCTCCACTGTGGGCGCCATTATCTGTGATGGTGTGACGGTCAATTTGCATATCCCCTCTTTATTAGATAGGATAGGTGCTATTTGGGAAAAACTTTTTCATATGACTAGTAATCAGGAAAGGGCCCCTCTCTCTTCTCCTAAAGCTATATTAAGTACATTAAATCCCCTATTTCACAGGTTAAAAAAACAACAAAAAATAAAAATAAAAAATCTCCATGAGCTTAATACTTACCCATGTCATTAACAAAGATGAAGAATAATAAGAAGATAAATACATTGTATTTCCAAACATCAACACGAAACAAAGGAGAACTGAAATCTGAAAAGTGAAGGAAAGAATGTTTCATCATTATTGGATCTACAGCATAATGCAGACTTTGTCTACAGGCAGATAGCCATTCTAATACAAACATTTCACACATAAATAACATTTCATGCATAAATAAGATTAATAAATAGATCTTGGCTGAATGGTAATAGAATTTCAACACACTGATAGATTCTAAGTAGTTTCAACACTATGAATTCTATATAGAAAATTTTAATTTTTTTCTCTATCTGCTACTTGGTACAAAGAAAACTGCAAAAAACTATTATTTTTATTGATTCAATAATGAAGTAATATAATAAATAAAACTTAGTTGTATTGTTGGAGAGTGGGGATTTTTGAGCATGCCCTGTTCCAGAGAGGCTGTGGACTATCCCCCAGACAGAGTTGTCGGTGCTGACATCAGGCCAGGACTTAAGATACTGTCTCATGGCCCCTTCCCAGACACTGTCAGCTTTCTGAAGAACCAGATGACCCCTTCTCCAAGAAAACCCACAGGATGTGTCAGTTACCCAGCCCGCCCTTAAACCAGCCAATAGGAATGCAAGGGGAATAACCTAACCGCATTCTGTCTGTGTGTCACTGGACCCTAGCCCTCACCCAGCCAATCAGAATCAGCCAACTCAGTGATCTGAGCATCACCCCACCACCTGACCCCAAGCCCTATACAACTGCTGTACTTCTGAGTCTCGGGGCTCTTTGCATCCTGCCGCTGCATCGGTGGAGGCAGAGACCAAGCTCGAGCTTGAATAAAGGCTCTTTGCTTTTGTACTGGACTGGGCTCCCTGGTGGTCTTTGGGGATCTTGAAATCTGGGCATAACAGTATTAATTTTTTATCTTATTTTTGTTACACTACCTGAGGATTTCTATTACTAAGGAAGCTTTATTTTATGTTCGTAGCTAGAAAATATTTGTTATTAAGGGAGATGTGTTTGGAAACGAAGATAAAAACAAAAATGCAGTAACAGAATTTACAGAGTGTCATATTCATGCACAATGCTAGAAATTTCAGGTCTCGGGGAAAAGAATTTTTAAAAAATAGTGACCAATAATAACAGAAAAATAAGTTTCAGAGAGTAAAAACATCAGCTCTGTAGTTGAAAGTATGTTGTAATGTGGTATCTATAATGTACACTTCCATTTTGGTGTATTAAATAAAACTTGAAAGAAGGCATCCCTGAGATCTTATTTTAATATTTGACTTATAAGTATGAAAAAATCTTACCATGTTCATATAAATGATCTTCTTAAATTTGCTTGGCTCAATGTACCCCACAACATACATAGGAAATAATGAGGCTATCTGAAATAAAGATAATAAAAAAAGCAAAAGTGAGCAAAAAAAAATGTAGAAAACAAATTCTTCACTATTCATAAGCAAAGTCCATGTAACAGGAGAGTCCTATTTCTAATAATGATACCCAAGTAATTTCAACTAATCTTCTCATTGGGAACTAGAATAGCTAGGGAAAATACCTGTATGAAAGCCACAAAGTACTGATAAGGCCAAAAGGAGAAGGAAGGAAGGAAGGAAGGAAGGAAGGAAGGAAGGAAGGAAGGAAGGAAGGAAGGAA
>JAAGEH010000337.1:3261519-3275754 GCA_011751065.1 Lasiurus cinereus
GGATGGAACTCTGCAGTAATGAGCATGACAGTTTAGGGCACTTTTCTCCCAGAGGCCACCTGCCACTCCCAATAGTCGCAGACGCCTGCCAGTTGTCACGCAGTTGGGAGTGTTCCACACTCAGAGGTGAACGCACACCAGGAAGGAGATCGTGGCTAAGTCCACGGGCTTTGGCACGGGGCTTCAGAGAGCTACGCTAAAAGGACCAGAAATCAAGCAGAACTCAGAAAGGTGAAAGCCCGCCTGGGAACTATAGCATTCTCTGATCACATGAGGGTGACTCAAGACTGTTGGTGTCTTTATTTGCCTTCGGGCAGCAAATCTAATCTTCTCTGGAAGATGTTAGTATCAACCTGGTCTCAAGTGAACTAACTATACCAGTGGTTCTCAACCTTCCTAACGTGGGGACCCTTTAATACAGTTCCTCATGTTTTGGTGACCCCCAACCATAAAACTATATTCTTTGCTACTTCCTAACTGTAATTTTGCTACTGTTGTGAATCGTAATGTAAATATCTATGTTTTCTGATGGTCTTAGGCGACCCCTGTGATGGGGTCGATGGACTCCCAAAAGGGGTCGCGACCCACAGGTTGAGAACCGCTGAACTAGACCATTGTTAACGTGCAATGTCCAGCACCACATCCAAACTAACTAGATATGGGAAGATAAGGTATTACTACAAACACGATGGAAACAGACCCCTAATCTACTTCAGGGGTCAGCAAACTTTGTATATAAAAAGCCAAATAGTAGATGTGATACAGAGGACTGACTGCTGACTGTGCCCCTGGATTTCTCCAGTGGGTGGGAGACAGAGCCTCCCAACTGTGCCACTTCTAACTGCATCGAACCCCAGTTTGGGGCGAGACCCTGGGGACCCAGACTCATACAGGTCCTGGAGCGCAGAACCTCAGGCAAAGACGGCCTGCGGGTGGGTTTGTTGATGCAGCTCACTTCCAGTGCCAACGAGAAGAGCATGAATTCAAACAATCAGAAACTCCCTTTTGCATGCTGCCTAGCTAAGCAGTACACTAGCAGACTGTAGACTATGCAACTGGTTATTTTTCCAGATCACACATGTGTCTGAACTTCAGAATTACTCCCTTTTTTTTTTTTTGGAAAACCGATTAGGGCACAACTATAATCGCATTGTGACACGGGCACAGCAACAACCAGGTCCATCCGCATGCAGCTTCCGTTGGTTGCCAGCCAGCGTCTTACCTGCGTGAAAAGTATGAACTGAGCAAACTGCCAGGGGAGCATGAAGGCCACGTTGGAGAGGCAGAGCGCAATGAAGTGCCTCCCGCTGCTGTGCGAGGGCCTGCGGGAGAGGGTGGACCGTGAGTGTGATCCCAAAAGCGCCTGTCACTAAGCAGGCCAACCCTGGGCACAGGGCCACGTCTAAGGATCCCCCCCTCTTCACTAGATCTCAAGCTGTAGGTGACTTTTCAACGTTCACTAAAAAGCACTTCCGTGCTACCTGGGTTATACAGATGTTTAGCATAAAGCGATCTGGATGAGAGCTCTAACAGGAAACAGCAGGCCTGGTTTATCCGTAAGCATCGTTCCATGTGAAGCCTACCTCTGGGATCAAGTTATAAGGGGATTATTCCTGTTTCTGTTGTTGCTGTTTCTCAGACCTCTTAAAAGTCTGAACGGCTTGTAAGATTAATGCCAGCACAAATAAATGTGTCCAAGAAAAGCACCCGAGATAAACTGAGGGACCTGCTAGAAACATCCGGGGTGCAGATATTTTCACCAATATCTAAGTATATATGTCTTTGTCTGTCTAACCTCACATTTCCCCAAGTTCATCCTGGTATGGGACACTCCTTTCTCAGAATATACTGTATTTTCTGGCATATTAAGACAACTCTTTAACCCAGGAAAATCTTCTCAAAAGTGGGGCGTCATCTTATATGCCGGGTGTCATCTTATAGGGTGAGTATATCCCTAACTCTATATTTTAACTGGAAAAGTTGGGGGTCATCTTATATGCCGGAAAATACGGTACATTCATGTTCCCTCAAAACCACAGGTGGGAAAATGATGAGTCCGATTACATAATCCTTAAAACCTTGGAATCTTTACCAAATACATATAAAAACTTAGGTTCTGATTTATTAAAACATCATGTGGTTATCTAAAACTTAGTATTTTAGATTTTCTTAACTGGCTATTCAACTTATTTTTAAAGTGATTTTTTTTAAAAAAACAGCACCTACATTTGAATAGCTTTTTCTTTTTTAACAACTTAATAGGTTGATGCCTATTTTAAGAAACATACCTTATAATATACTAAGATTTGTTTCATAAATAAAACTTACCTGAGGATCAAAGTTAAAATGCACATCTGAAGTACCAGAAACGGATAGGAGAAACTTTCCCGGAGAGGTGGAGTCCACATCACGCGAGTGGCCTGAAATCAGTGAAATGCTTGTTCACTTTCCATCCCACTGCCATCAACATTATTCATCTCAAAATCATGGCCGGGGCCTGGCCGGCGTGGCTCAGTGGTTGAACATTAACCTATGCACCATGTCACACGGTTTGATTCCAGGTCAGGGCACATGCCTGGATTGTGGGCTCGATCCCTAATAGGGGGTATGCAGGAGGCAGCCAATCAATGATTCTCTCTCCTCAATGATATTTCTCTCTCTTCTTCTTCTCCCTTCCTCTCTGATACCAATACACTTTTTTTTCAAATCATGGCAGGGCTGGTTTTCGTGCTTTTAATGCCACACTCATTCGCTTCTGAAAATGCTGGTGCAGTGTCTCAGGCTTGGGGCCCTCTGAGCAGCACACAGCCGTGAGGTGGAGGGCCATTAGCGGGCAGGTGCAGAAACAGGGGGGAGCTCTGTCAGGCCCCGGGTGGGAAACACAGACACGACGGCAGGCACAGGAGCAGCAGAGAGTCCAGACGGAAAGCCAGACCCCCATCCCAGCGCTGCATGACCACCCTGGCATCCCAATCCTGGAGAGGCACCCGCCCAGGAAATTCCTCAACACGTGTGAACCGGGGGACTCACACATATCGAGGGACCATCTCTCTCCACCAACGTATCTGGTGAGTAACAACGCATTGGTTTGCTTGTAAGTGACCAGATTTAATACATTCACCTATAATTTTATTACTCCTTGTCTAAAAGAGTTTCTTTAATCAACCATCCACCTCTCTCAGTGGCAATGAATAAAGGTCACGCCATGTAGAAGCTCTGCCATAACGCATTACCTGTTTTGCTTCTGAAAACTAGCCATGGGATCCTCTCCCTTTTCACTGCCACAGCCTCAGCACCTGACAGCGAGTCTGGCACATGGCAGCTGGATGGATGCATCCCATTCCAAACAACAGCTGGATGGATGCATCCCATTCTAAACAACAGCTGGATGGATGCATCCTATTCTAAACACGTTCTCCGAACTCTCCTAAGGTGGCGTGTCCCGTTGGACGGAACGGGTCGCACTGTATTCGGACTCAGCCTTTTGTGCTCCTGAAAAGGCAGCGTCATGTAGAAGAAGAAATGAGGCTTGAGAGCCAGACAGATGTGAATGGGACCCCGGCTTCCTCATGCAGTGAATGTGAGATCTTAGCCTCTGCACACTTCTACTTCAAATCTCTGTGAGGATAACCACCGTCTTCCCAGAAAGGTTCGGTAGGAATAAATGAGATACAACGTGCTTTCACTCAACATGTACAGTACTTCATTTTTCTGCAAAACATATGTGTGAGTGGAAACACTAACAGCCAGGCAAGGCATTTCATGTCACAGATTCTAGTTATGTGAAAATGTGGGTTCACAGGATTAAATGGCAATTTACAGCACCAGGCTCTGTAAAGTATTGTGAAGTCCTAAGTAATATGCAATTTATATACTGTCTTGATGGATATATTTCTTTGCTCCTATACAGTCCCTTCTATTCCTTAAAACTTATTTCCTAGGAAACAAACCTCTCCGTGGTTGAAAAAGTAGCACAACACTGTAATTAGACCTCCAATGTGAGTCCCGCTGTAAGAAAAGTGTACAATCGTCATTCATGCAAAACACAGTGAGTTTTACAGAGATCATCTTAGAATTTAAATCATATTTAAAATGTCATACTAAGCCATGTAATAGTAAACATTTTTAAAGTACACGTTGTTTGTACATTAATGTGGAATGTACAAACATATAAAGTGTACATATAAAATAATTTAAATTTTATAACATACTTATTTTTGAAGTAAAACTTATAGGATGTGAACATAAGGTAATATTTAACAAACAGGCCACACTTCAGAGTCTCTATTGCATTCTTAGAATATTCAGAACGTAGGCAGATTTTTGTCTGTTGACTAAGGGACGAAAACAAGAATTTAAACTGTCTGAATTCCTGCAAATATTCCTGAGTGCCAATGGAAACAACGATGTACAACACAACCATCAGATCAAGGGTAACTATCCACGGCTGAGAACCATTTCTTAAAGCTGCCTGCTCTCTGTATGGTGGTCTTCACTCCTATCCATAGCTCACACTTGGACGACAATCAGTATTGGCTGAATGATTGAAAAAGGAAGAAATCTTTAAACACACACACACACACACACACACACACACACCAGAGGAAAGCAAATGGGAAGTGATGTGCCATTAGTAAATTTTCACTAAAGGAAACTCAAAGGGTGCATTTTGCACCGTAAGAAACTGAGAGCAGGAGTGTCTGAAAAGAATACTGCACATATCATAGGAACTAGGAACATGCAGGTAAAACGAAGACCTGACCACACAAACAACAGAGTAAAACACACACACAAATTAAGTCCCGTGGAGGGGCAAGAGGAGCACTAAATGTGGTAATAACTGTAGGAAGCCAGGGGCTGCTTCGCAGCAAAGGGCTGTAAAATCCCCTGACTGATGAGAAGGACAGGGGAGACGTTAGCGTAGATGTGATGAAGTCAGATAGGCATGTTCACATGTTAAGCCTTCAACATCAGAACAACAGACATGAGCTGCTTTCCATGTTGGCTGGCAGGGGAGGGTGGCCACGGTAAGAAAAACAAAAGATCCCCACAAATTCCTCTCTCTCTCGTTTCTCAGACCCTTCAACACCCCCAGTTTCAGCGAGCATCTGTAGTCCACATCTGCTGAATCTCCATAAACTCCCTAAAGACAGAAGCTGTCTTGGATATTTCATAACTGTGAAACTAATTTAGAGAAGACGATAACTCTGCGACTGCTCAGCAATGGAAAATATAAATTTAAAAATGTCTTAGTCTTGTGTAACATTTTCCGCGTTCAATACAGCACAAGATACACCAACTACTTTTCAAAATAAAACATCTTTAAGCCCGACACCATAACCTTAAGTAATCCTTCCCCCACACTCAAAAAACTGTGATGTGCTTCCATTTTTCCTAGATGACATCCATAGAGGAAAGTGCATGACGTTTCTGGAGAATTCATGGGGTGATTATACAGTGGACATCCCTGCTACCCCCGTGTCACTGGGACAGAGAACCAGCTGCACCGAGTCCCCACTCGTCACCCCGTGAGACAGCCACTATCCTGACTTCTGTGAATTTAGCCACTTCTACATACATATCCCACTATCGCTTACTCTCATCTGTTTTTCAAGTTTCATACACATGGAATTACACAGGATTTCACTGTGTGCCTGCCTTCGTTCATACAATATTATAAGATTTGTCCACGTTTGGTGTGTGTAGCTGCAAAATGGTCAAATAGGATACTGTCCATTCTCACTGTTGTATGGTATTCCACTGTATTAATATGCTGAAAAAAATCAATCTACAAATGTCCCCACTAATAAGCTGATCTCATTAATCATCCTTTCACAGAATCAACAAATGGCAGCCAGGCCTTGTAAGATCTTATAATACAGTGGTCTTACCTCAGACAAGCACCATACACGAAGAACATCGACATCATCACTCCATTTAAAATAAAAATCACACCAACGTAAAAGCAGGCAGGTTCTCCTACTCCTTTAAAAAGACACAGATTATTTAGTATAAAGTGACTGGACATAATTGTTGCAGTGCTCTTGTAATCAAGAACTCATGAATTTCTGGAAGTATTTGCTTTAGTTAATAGTTCATTAGTACTTTCCCCTTACATGAGATCAGTTACATTCAAATTTTATACTTTATTGTGGCTATATTAATACTTTCCTCCAATTAATTATGATTACACTGTAATAATCAGTTGGTGCTTCATTCTATTAGGCAATAAGCACTGCTATAGTTCAGTATCTGGAACTGTCTGTAGAGTCACTTGATGAATTACAAGAGAAAATTTTCCACTGTGATAGTATCTTTTGCTTGGTTCTAGGATGAGTAAAATATGGGCCCTGACCTCAAGGAACAGCCTTAGACTATATAAGATAACCTAGTTATTTGATTCATCATTATGTATATAGCCAGAACCTTTAACACTAACATATAATGAGCCCCATGCATCAGACTAAACAGACAGACACATATAAAATATATTCACACACAGTGGACTAGGTGCTTTACAATCTTCATGTCATCATCCTCAAAACAAATCTATGAGATGGTTATGAAAATAATTTTTTAATGATTGAGAAAACAGAACATAGACAATTTAAATAGACCAGCTGGTGTGGCTCAGTGGTTGAGCGGTGACCTTTGAACCAGGAGGTTATGGCTTGATTCCTCATCAGAGCACATGCCCAGGATGCAGGCTCGATCCCTGATGGGGGGTGTGCAGGAGGCAGCCGGTCAGTGATTCTCTCCCATCACTGATGTTTCTATTTCTCTCTGAAATCAATACAAATATTCGGAGGGTGGACTTGTTATTGCAAACAAATCTATAAAACTGTATTTATAAAATACACTGACTAGTCATGTTGTGGAGAATATGCAGAAATAAAAACAACTACGTAAATGCTATGCAAGTAGATACATGTGCCTTCAAATATCAGTTTCAAGAGACAGAATCACACGTAGACTGTAAAAGTGAGAAATCGCACGCATCTTAAAGAGCAGTAGCAATTCCAGATCCTGGAAAACTCCGACCTGTTCCAAAAGTGGTTCTTTGACTAAGATACCAATGTAGAAGGGAAATACTTCTAAATCAACCTATTATTGTATATCTGATTTTATGTTTCCATAACTAAATTTTTATATTAACTATCACAGGTGGATATTTCACTGTTTAATCTACATCCCACATTTATGTATTCAAGCTCCCCTGAAACTTTTTTGTGCCTTTTTCTGAAATGGAAGGAATGACTTAACGTGCCTTACACTGCAGTATATCAATACTCAAATTCTAAATTCTCATAGTAGTAAGTACATAGCCTTCTCAGAAAATTACTTTAAAGAGGAACCACAGTTATAAGTCTCTTAAGAAAATCAATCACCAGTTTACAATAATTCTTAAAATCTTATAATAGCGTAAGATGTTTGTGCACACATTAGTGACAACATAGCAGCGTTTTAAGAAAAATAAACATGCCTTCACAGCTTTGAACTTCACTTAGAGGTTGAACTCTTGTTACATTCCAGCAGGTCTTAGTTTCTATCCCAAATAAATTCATTATTCCCACAAACGTGCGATACCAGAAGGCCAGAACCACCTACAAAAGATAAAAAACAAAGGAGTGAAGAAAAGCACTTTATCTTCATAATGTTTTCAAAATATCACTTCATAATGGTTGCCTTTGACATTATAAATTTTGACAAATTTATTTCAATCGTTTCACCTGGGAAATAGTCGTTTTAAAATTATGCACACACATTATAAACTACAGTTGTGTATTATAGAGTAATGAACATCTGTAAAAAATTTTTATGTAATCAACATGTCTGTAATATACTATTACAATCAACTCTAACATAATAGTAGCAATAAAATCAAGTATAACATTCTATATTAAAACATGATGATGAACAGCAAAATACAAAGATTTATATGACTATTTTATAACATGTTATGGAGGCCTTTGAATTTATTTAGTTCATACTCTAAAAAATATTTAACCAACTGCATATGGAATAGCTTCTGTTAAAACTCTAACCAAGCAGATTTAGTATAACCAATTCTTCTCAATCTGCAATCCACTTTAAAGACAAATGAATATAACAAAATGTTGCAAACAAAATGGTCATACCTGGTAGATTTAAAAAATATTACCTAATTGGGGGAAATAATGCAAGATGACTTTAAAAAGTAAAAAAGAAAATAAAGAGTTCAAAGTAAAAGTCAAAATTGCCTAGAGCTAAGTACTTTAAAAGGTTAGTGGTCATCCCTTACTCTCTCCCCAGGCATATAAACACACATAACTAGAGTTTTCAATATTATATAAAATTACTCTAATGAATATTATATACACTGAGTAGCCAGATTATGATCTCTGAACGCATAATAATCTGGCTACTCAGTGTATATCCTTTATAATAAAAGGCTAATATGCAAAATGTCCCCTCAACTAGGAGTTCAACCAGCAGGCAGGCCGGCCAACTGCCCATGTCTCCTCCACCTGGCCAGGCTGGCTGGACCCCACCCATGCACAAATTCATGCACCGGGCCTTATACATATACACACACACTCACCCACACTGAGTGGCCAGATTATTATGCATTCAGATATCATAATAATCTGGCCCCTCAGTATGTGCGTGTGTGTGTGTGTGTGTGTGTGTGTGTGTTTTATTTTTATTTTTTCAGAATGGAAGGGAGAGAAAGATAGGAGCATCAATGATGAGAGAGAATCAATGATTGGCTGCTTCCTGCACACCCTCTACTAGGGACCAAGCCCACAATCTGGGCATGTGCCCATGACTGGAATTGAACCCAGGACCCTTCAGTCCACAGGCCAACATTCTACCTACTGAGTCAAACCAGCTATGGCTGAATATAATATATTATTATTCCTACTAAAAACATTGTAAACCTCTTTCCATGTCCAAAAAGCATAGGTTTACTATTTCATAACTTAATTTTATAAAACTGACATTCTGTTAAGAGGTATAATTTTTATTCTTATGCATTTCCCATACAGGCACAAAATATTGCCACACTGAATGAATGTTCTAAGTCTGGAACATTCTGGGATGTAGCTTGATACAGTAGGAAACCACTGTTCTGAAACCAAAACTGAACTTAAATTTTCACTTTACAAGTTACAGTTTCCATGGCCCGAAGTAATCCTTCAACCTCTGAAATGCAGTTGTCTCATCTCTAAAATGTTCAAATGCCCAGCTCTCAACTTAAAATCACTCATCACATTAAAATCTCAAACCTAATGGGGGAAAAAAATCAAGATCCCAACAATGAGATGACAAAAATATTAGAATTATTACTCCAATGAGCAATTATGAACATATTTTAAACAAATGGAAACATTGGAAGTCTTAGGAAAAAATGAAGTCTTAGGAAAAAACAACACAACAAAACAGAATACATAAGGAAACCAATCAATGAAAAATATAATAACCAAAATAAAAGCTCAATGGATGGGCTTAACAACAGAATGAAGAGCACTGTGGGAAATAATCACTGAATTAGTAAACAGAACATGAGAAATTACTCAATTTGAGCAACTGAGAGGAGAGACTGAAAAAAAATCATAACAGATCCCTAAGGATCGATGGGACTACAACAAAAGAGCTAGTGGCTCGTGTCCCTGGAATCCTAAGAGGAAAGGAGAAAGGAAACCAAACCAAGCAAACCAGAAACAGGATAAAAACAAAGAAATCCACACCAAATGTGTCAACACTTTTTAAAATTTTTAAACATCATACTTTTGAATACTTGTGAAAAGTAAAAAAGATTAAATAGTAAAAGCAACAAGAGAAAACAAAATCATACCTTAAAAAAGAAAAACAATTCAACAATTAGACTTCTCATCAGAAACCCTGGAGGGCCAGAATAAAGTGGCACATTTGTCAAATGCTGAACGAAAAGCTGTCAACACAGAATCCTATATCCAGCAAAAATAGCCTTCAAGAATTACAGGGAACTCGACCTGAGAAATTAAGAAAAGCTAAGAAAAAATGCTGTCATAGATCTATCCTAAAAGAATGACTAAAGAAAATTCTCTGAACAGAAATGAAAGGATGAAAGAAGGCATCTTGGAACATCAGGAAGAAATGATTTTTAAAAATAAAATACTTTTCTTCTCCTTTTTAATTCTAAAAAGTAAGTATGATGGCTGAAGCAAACATCTGATATAGTTTTAAATGGACATAGAGAAAATATTTAAGATTATTATGTTATAAAGGGGTAGGTGTGAAGAGATGAAAAGAAAGGTTTCATTAGAGCTAGTAAAATGCTAATAGAAGACTAATAAGTCACGTATAAAATCTAATAGCTACAACCACTGGAAGTCTATATAAAGAATATTAAAACACTACTATAGCTGAATTAAAATGGAACACTAAAAAAATGTACAAATAGCTCACAGGAAAACAGCAAAAGAAAATAGGGAAATAAAAACCAGAACAAAGAGAAAACAAAAAATTACAGACTTACGCCCAAACATATTAATCACATTAAAAAAAAAAAGTGGTAAATGTACCAATCAAAAGATAGAGATTGACAGATGCTAGGTCAATCTTCAAAGTCAACTGTAACTTCTATACAAAAGCAACAGAAGGAGGAAAAATAAAATTTAAAAATACTGCCATTTACAATAGTAAAAATAGTATTTATAGAAGACTGTATGGCTGAAAAATACAAAATACTACTGAGACAAAAATCATTGGAAATCTACTATATACCATCATCACGGATTGGAGGGTTTAATATGAAGATGTCAATTCTTTCCAATATATGTATAAATCCAATGCAATTCCAATCAAAATCTCAACAAGATTTTTGGAGAAACTGAGAAACTGACTCTAACATATATACAGAAACATAATTTTGACACAGAAAAACAAAGTTGGAGAACTACCTTGTTCTAAGATTTACCATCAAGTTACAATCATCAAAGCAGTGTGGGTATTGGCCTAAATATGGACACAGAGAACAACAGATTGGTAGGGAATCCAAAAACAGATCCACACGTAACATAGTCCATCAATTCTTACCATATGTGCCAAGACAATCCAGTGGAAAAGGATGGTTGCCACAAAGACGCATGTGGGAACTTATTGGTATTATTTTCAATGTTTTATAAAGCGATGGTGGTTTGGTTTCACAGTTTTATGCATCTGCCAAGTGTATCACTAAAAGAACTGCTTGCTCAAGATAGTGTGTTCTGCTGAGACCGGTTTGGCTCAGTGGATAGAGCGTCGGCTTGTGGACTGTAAGGTCCCAGGTTTGATTCCGGTCGGGGGCATGTACCTTGCTTGAGGGCACATCTCCACTGTGGGGCATGCAGGAGGCGGCTGATCGATGTCTCTCTCTCGTCGATGTTTCTGACTTTCTCTCTCTCTCCCTTCCTCTCTGTAAAAAATCAATAAAATATATATTAAAAAAAAAAGTGTGTTCTACTGCATGCAAGTCACACCTCCACAGAGCTGATGAAGTGAAGAGAGAGCAGCCAGGATGAGGGAAGATATGTCGGCGTGTATGACTAAGGATTCCGCTATAAAATGTATCAATTATGCCCACAAATAAGAAAATAGCCATCAAACAGGTGACAAATATTTATACCGGTAACTGATAAGAGAACAAGTTCAAATGGCTATGAAAGATGAAAATATTCTTAACTCCACAAACAATAAGGGAAGTACAGATTAAAGCAAATCCAAGAGAGGATTTGATAGTCTAGTCAACTCTAAGGACACACACAATCAATAAACTGCAAAGATCCCCTCCTTTATAAAACATCACAGTGCTCACCTACTATTTGTACCTAATTCAACATGTCCCTCACCTCTGGATAAAGATGGAAGCGTTTCACTGTGTTGATGACCAGGGGATATTCCGTGAGCCTGTCGTTCATAATGGTCCACAGTCCTTCCAAAAACGAAGGTGCTTGGATGATGGTCTTGAAGTAGGAATAATAAAGTCCCTTAAAAAGGCACACATGGTCAATGTGAGTAAACTGTGAGCGGGTTTCTTTCTGTAACTCTTTTCAGGACAGTTTTGCTGCAGGAAAAGGTTAATAAGAAGGCCGCCTCCTTCCTCCTGGCTACTACTGCATTCTGAGACTCAAAAGGCACACCTTTTAGGTTATCGGGGTGCTAGTCTTTGGTAAGTTCTGTAGGTTTAAATGTAGAGAAAATATGTAAGGTGATTATGTTATAAAGGGGTTAGGGCAGTGGTCGCCAAAACTGTTGACTCATGAGTTTGCCGACCACTGGACTGGACTAAACGTTACCGTGTAGTTGGAGGCTGTGAGGATTAGGCAATTGTGGCCTGTTGTGTGCAAAGAGGTGAAGGGTGGTAGAGGGTAAAGAGATGCAAAGAAAGGTAAGGCTTCTATACCTCATCAGAGCTAATAAAATGATAACAGCAGAAGTCTGTAGTAAGTCATGGATGGCATTTTACAGATTATATATCAAAATAACAGAAAAAATATTAGAGGTTCTAAAGTTCCCTCTTCAAAGAGATCATCTTGAAGTCAAGAGCTAAAAATAAGAAGGGGGGGTGAGAAAAAGCTAGAGAAAACATGGGGTCTCCCAATCTAACCAGGCAGCGAGCATTTCTGATGATAGTCGATGCCTTATATCATCTTAAGGGTTGTTTTTGTCCTCCTCTTCCTCACCTATTATCACTGACCTTTATTAGCTTAAAGAGCAGTCCGTATCAGGACAGGAGGGGAGAAACGAGGTAAGTAAAAGCACCCTAAAACACTTTCCACTTGAGCAATAACCCCAAGTCAGAGCTTGAGGCACGAGGCAGTTCCCCCAAAATCGCATTTCAGTGCCTCATCACTGCCCGCTAATTATGTCCCTAAGTCCATTCGTTAGAAAAAAGAAAAAAAAAAAAGAACTTAACCATTTCGGTGCGAAAAGTCATTTCCCGTTCCAAAGATGAGAGGTGAGAAAAATGACGATCATTTTCAAAAAGTACTGATAAATGTATCCTAGAAGGAAGCAAAAAGGCACCGCATTATAATAAAGACAAGTCCGAAAATAACAAAGTTACAGAGAAACGAAGTGCAAAACCATGAGAAGGGAAAAGACTATATTTTTATAAACACTGGCATCACTTTACAGTTTGTGCACTGGCTTGCCTGTCTTTAAAAGGCATCAGTTACTATTCCCCTAATGTACCCATTTTGTAAATGCCGCTTCACACACAAGAGGTTTTTAAAAAAGTTATTTGGCCCTAGCTGGTTTGGCTCAGTGGATAGAGCATCGGCCTGCAGACTCAAGAGTCCCAGGTTCGATTCCGGTAAAGGGCATGTTCAGTTCCAGTAGGGAGCGTGCAGGAGGCAGCTGATCGATGTTCCTCTCTCATCGATGCTTCTAACTCTCTATCCCTCTCCCTTCCTCTCTGTAAAAAAATCAATAAAATAGATTTAAAAAAAAATAAAAAAGTCATCTGGCTCTAGCCGGGTGGCTCAGTGGGTAGAGTGTTGGCCTGCCAGGTTCCATTCGGGTCAAGGGCACATATCTTGGTTGCAGGCTCCTTCCTGGCCCGAGCCCTCGTGCATGAGGCAACCAAACACACAGATGTTTCTCTCTCTTCCACTCTCTCTAAAAGATCAATGGGAAAACATCCTCGCATGAGGATTTAAAAATAAAGTGTAAAAAAAAAAAGTAACCTATATGTGTCAACTGATACAGATACACGTATAGATAGATATTCTATACACATACCAAACAGTTATATTGTATGGGAACAGTGATGGCAATTTTTAATTAAAATGCCTTTGCTTATTTCAAGCGGAACCTAATCTTACCAGTGTATAACTCCCACAAAGATACCTGGAAAAATGAAAAAAAAATAAAGTCGTTAAAAGTTGCTTTCTTGTGATGATTATAACATACCCTCAAACCAACTATTTCAAATGCATTCCCTGTATGTCTAGCGAGAACACACAAGCAAGATGGTTAATCCTGTCTACATAACTTAGGAAAAAATCCAGAAACTCAAACAACCAATAGTGAGTAGCACTTACCTCTGCAGGGGTGTGTGTGTGGTGGGGGGGGGGGTTGAGGAGCAAAAGGGGAGACTTGGGAGATCATGTCTCCTTCACAAAATGTGCCAAAGAGTGAGGAAATTCCTGATGATTTGGGCCCCCCCCTTTTTTTTCAGTATCATTCTCTCTTATTGTCACTGTTATTCTCTATTTCTTTACATCAAGA
>JAAGEH010000337.1:3280754-3291376 GCA_011751065.1 Lasiurus cinereus
GAGAGAGGTTTCCCTTTTTAATCAACTTTTTTCTCCATTGCCTGGAGTTTCCCATCGTCTTTGGACCCCTCGGTGTCCGAAGAGCATAAAGCACATTCGTGCCCGGGGGTGAAAGTACAAACAGGGCCATTTTGATCACTAACACACTTTTGTAAGAGTGTCCTGCCATCTCTATCCGGTAAGAATTAGAAAGAACCTCAGCATCAAGTAGATGACACAACACTGGTACGCATTCGTGACTAAGTTGATTCAAGTCGTTTTGAATGACTGATGACACAGGAAAACACTCCTGGCTCGGTGTGAAAGGGACAAGAAGCAGGACATGCGTACATGATTCAGATATACAGTGAACACATGGAATTAACCATGTGCCAGGCGCCAGTCGGAACCGTTTCCTTAAAGGACCGTCCTGGGAGATGGGCAGGGTGTGACGGCCCATAGTCTAACCACTCTGTTCACTTCCTCTGAAAAACGCTGAAGCACCTAACTCTTAGTATGTGCTTAATAATGAAAACGTTTTTATATCTTGCTCCAGGTGGATCATATTCAGAATGAAATGATGTGTAGTAGTTTGAATCTTTTGCTTACCTGGGTTCTTTGTCGTTAAGTTGTATGTTAGTTTTATTGTTAAACAGAAATGCAAGTTCTAGATCCATCGGTTAACTCGGAACACTGGCAAACAGTGGCCTAAAGGTAGCAGGAGGCAGCCTCTTACCACGCGGGGCATGGGTTTCGGTGGGGAGGAAAAAGTGGCGTGTAATTCTGTTCAGTTGACGAGCATCCTGAGATGTTTGCATCGTCTCATGACGTCCCTTCCATTAGTCACTCACCCTGACCTACTGATTCTGAGCAGACAGTCATATTTAGCTGCCCAGTTATTAACGACAATAATTTAAAATAGTATGCGGTGGCGAACCGACAATTCAAATAAAGACACTAGAATGTGATATAATACGATGTATTCTCACTGTATCTTATTCTCTTTTAGATGAAGCGATCTCATGATTTAGCAAATCACTTATTTCTTTCACTGAGAGATTTTGAATGTCATGATCTATATCTATACCTCATTTCCATTTCCGTTTTCCCTTTTGTCTTTCCGCGAACCTGATTG
Organism: Lasiurus cinereus; assembly: GCA_011751065.1. Lineage (NCBI taxonomy): Eukaryota > Metazoa > Chordata > Mammalia > Chiroptera > Vespertilionidae > Lasiurus > Lasiurus cinereus. Next base: position 3,281,869 of record JAAGEH010000337.1, read on the forward strand.
GTAATTTCTGCAAAAAATGCAATGAACCTGTATATCCAGCAGATGGCAATAATGACCTATAAATCAGAATTTAACATTTGAGGTAGTTTGCACTTTTGTTTTTTTAAAAAAAGATCACTGTCTGGTAATAAATCAGTTTGCTAAATATGAAATTTAGGAAAATTCCAAAGATGACTGGTAAACATAATTACACTGCATATTTCATTTTTCAAAATAATGAAGGTATTCTTCATGGCCAATGTTTGGTTTGCCATTTAATAGAGTAATGACTTTGCTTTAATTGATTCCGGTAATTTTTAATCAAATGTAAATGTTACTTTGAATAAATACATAGATATAAATTTAAGTGGATAGCTCAGTTATGTCTCTGTCTAGCATGGTTATAGGGAACGGGAAAGATATAGTTTAATGGACATCATTTTGAAGATTTAACATTTCCCACCTGAAATTTGATCATTTAAAATACTAATTTCACTTTCCTTGATATTCTCTGCACTAAAGATGGGTTTGTATCAGTTTCTTTTACGTTAAAGCACTTCTTTCTCTTTTATGGTGCAAGGAGTTGGAATTGCCATCCTAGTGTTTATCTCTCTCTAGTCTGTCATCAATAGTCCCAAAGATGGTAACAAAATTCTTAGGAGCTCATAATTATGTCAGCTACACTTGAACCACATATCCAAGATTCTTTCAGAGTAACTTGTTTTACTAATTTTATTTATTTCAATTAAGAAGTTTTAAAAAGGTAAACTAGCCCAGTCAGTGGGGCCCAGTAGTTGAAGGTCAACCAGAAAGTCACGATTCGATCCTCAATGAGGTCACCTGTCCTGGTTGCAAGCTCGATCCCCAGTTTAGGGTGTGCAGGAGGCAACTCATCAATAATTCTTTCTCATCATTGATGTTTCTATCTCTCTCTAAAATCAATAAAAATTTATTTAAAAAAATAAAAAGATAAATCAAATGTGATTTGTACTTTACATTTTTGCATCTTACATTTTTGCAAGTCTTCCAATAAATTCACAAATATGAAAAAAAAAGTTTTCGCTTCATTATGTATCTCTATTTTTGTCTCTCCAAGATAGGATAGCCATCGGTATATGCTTCTTGGTGGCTATTTATTTTCTAGTTTAACATGTACTATATTCATGTTGAAAGATTTTTTTCACATTTTTCTCCAGTTCTCTCTGCTGGAAAAAAGTGTCTTTGCACATGTATCTATACTAATAAGAGGGTAATATGCTAATTAGAGCAGGTATCTTCCAGATGACCTTCTGGACTTCCTCCTGTCCTTAGGAGGAGTGGGCCTAAGCTGTCAGTCAGACATCCTCAGTGCTGCACGGAGTGGGAGAGGCTCCGGCCACTGCCACTGCGCTCCCGAGCCATGAGCCCAGCTTCTGGCTGAGCAGCACTGCCCCTGTGGGAGCACACTGACCACCAGGGGACAGCTCCTGTGCTGAGCGTCTGCCCCCTGGTGTCAGTGTGTGTCATAGTGACCAGTCATTCCTCTGTTGGGCTGAAACCCCTCTCTGACATCCCGAGGTGTCCCAGATTATGAGAGGGTGCAGGCCAGGCCGAGGGACCCCATCTGTGCACGATCGGGGCTGGGAAGGGATGAGGGAGGGCTCCAGGGCGTGTCTGACCCATCTCGCTCAGTCTCCATTGGCTGGACTGCAGCAGCAAGCTAACCGACTGGTCAGATCATTTTCCCCCTGGTGGTCAGTGCACGTCATAGCGAGTGGTTGAGCGGTCTTAGCATATCATTAGCATATTACACTTTGATTGGTTGAATGGCTGACTGGACGACCAGACACTTGGCATATTAGGCTTTTATTAGGATGATATTTTAGATTGATTTAAGGTTTAACTTTGATTATGACATAGTGGCCTAGAAATATTACGGGATCGGGCCCAGTATGTTTTGGGCTGTTTATTCCTCTCCCTCTGATGTCCTCAACTCTGAAAGAAAGACTTTGGACTCCATGGGCCTCATCCCATTCCCGCTAGGATGCAGACATATATGTGGGCGGCTGGGGGGATGTACCTGTTGAGTCAGGCAGTGCCATGGACCAGATTCTCTTCCTCCGGGGGCTTCCCTGCTCTCCAGCTCTGCGTTCTGGTTCCAGCCTGAGGGTCTGACTCTCTGGAGTTCACCCCATAGTGTGTCCCCCATCCTGTCCTCCAGTCGAGGCACCTCTCATCACAGACCCTGATGAGCACAGTCTCCCCATCTCCTCTCTCTCTAACCTGCTCAGTCCAGTCCCAACCAGCTCCCACAGCACTCCCAGTCTCTTCATCCAGCTCCTCCCTGACTTCACTTGCTGTCCAATCTCTAAGTCAGTGGTTCTCAGCCTTCCAAAGGCCTCGACCCTTTAAGAGAGCTCCTCATGTGGTGGTGACCCCAACCATAACATTATTTTTGTTGCTACTTCATAACTGTAATTTTGCTACTGTTATGAATCCTAATGTAAGTATCTGTGTTTTCCGATGGTCTTAGGCGACCCCTGATAGCGGTTCTCAACCTGTGAGTCACGACCTGAGGCCATGGAGTCCATGTGGTCACAACACACAGGTTGAGCCACTGCTGTAGAGCCTAAGACCATCGGAAAACACAGATATTTACACTACGATTCATAATAGCAAAATGACAGTTATGAAGTAGCAACGGAAATAATTTTATGGTTGGGGTCACCACCACATGAAGAGCTGTATTAAAGGGTCGCAGCATTAGGAAGGTTGAGAGCCACTGCTCTAAGTACAGTGGCTCCATTATTCCTCTTTTCTAATCACGTCCACCTTCTCGTGGTCTAGATGGAACTAGAATCTGTGCCCAAATGAGCAGTAGGCGCTTACATCAAGCCCAGAAGACTGTCCCATGGCCAGCAAATCTGCTCCCTCATGGCTATCACCCACCCACAAAGAGGAAGGTAGAACTTCAAAATGCCCTTCTGGCCTGCAGTCTGTTGGAACTCTTCCTGAGACACCTACTGGTGAGCATTCAGCCCATTAGGAGAAAAGTCTTGAGTGATACCGTATTCACGTTTCTTAGTTAAGGCCCTGGACCTGGGCTCAGGGAAAAAAAGGCAAGAGAAATGGTGTGTTGTTGCTTTTTAATCTTTCATTTTATAGCTATTTGTGAGAGGAGTTAGTGTAGTTTGTTAGTTACCAGCAAAGGCAGAACTGGGGGATCTTGCTTCCCCACTTACTGAAGGTCACTTAACCTTCTAAGCCTCGGTTTTCTCCTACTTTTAAATGGGAGTCATAACAGCTCTCACCTCATAGATTTGTGGCAAAGATTAAGCCGGATAATGTATATAAAGTGTGCAAATAAGAGTAAATGTTTTATAAAAGGGAGCAATTATTACCGTGTCAAAACTCAGGATGGAGAAGAATTACTTACATTATCTTCCCAAAGAACCAGCTATAATTCTTCTTGGGGGGAAAAAAAAGTAAAAATAAACTAATATAAATTGAGAGCCCAAGGCCACACAATGCTCTCACATAGGCAATATTATCTCCTTTTCACAGATAAAATAAATGGAGGCCGGGAGAAGATTCTCGACCACTCACTCTTAACTCTCAAATACGCAAGATGTTACTTTCCCTGGAAGTTCTCAAAGTTGACAAGTTGGGTCCTAAAGAATGAAAAGATTTGCTGGCTATCTTTTTTCTTTGCGTTTTAAAATAACAAGCTCCAGTGAGATAGAACTCGCATACCATCGCACGCATTCTTCTCAGTGCAGGACTCACTGACCTCAGTATATTCACAGGCTGTGCAACCGTCACCGCTAGCTCGTTCCACATCCTCGGAGTTGTGTGTGTGTGTGTGTGTGTGTACATGTGCACACGTGCACGATTGTGAGTGCTCTCTCGTTGCTGTTTTCATTTGAGTTCCCCAAAGGACATGTGATGTTGAGCGTCTTTTCACGTTCATTTGAGATCTGTTTCTCTTCTTTGGTGAACTATCTGTTCAGAGACCAGTTGACTGTATTCATGTGGCTGTGTTTTCTGGGGTCTCTGTTCTGTCTTGCTGATCTTGTCTATTGGTTCACTGTCTTTATTCCTGTACCTTTTTGGTAGTTTTGAAATTTAGTCCGGTCAGTCCTTCAACTTAGTCCTTCTTCAATATTGTATTGGATATTCTGGGTCTTGTGCCTCTCCATCTAACCTTTAAAATTGGTTTCTTTTATATATATATAAAATACGCACATACATATACAGTGGTACCTCGAGATATGAGTGCTCTAACATACAAGATTTTTGAGATACGAGCCATTGAGTGAGCGATTTTTGCTTTGAAATACGAGCAACATTTGAGATAGGAGTCATCGCGCGGATCTGCTGGCTGCACACGACCCACCAGTTTACCGCGACTCGAGCGTCTCATAGTTTCCCATACCTCAAGGTTACGGAACGAATTAAACTTGTATCTCGAGGTACCACTGTATATATATCTATATATGTGTGTGTGTTTATTTATTTATTTCAGAGAGGGTGGGGGAGAGATGGAAACATCAATGATGAGAGAAAAATCACTGATCAGCTGCCTCCTGCACACACACACCCCCTCAGTGGATTCCTGTCCACTGAAAGAAGCAAACACACTCCACTGGGCACATTTGGCCCCCAGATCTCTGTTTCTAATACAGTACCCCAACTAAAAGGAATCTCTTATAAACCACTGACAACAGGGATGATGATGATGATGATGATGATGATGATGCTGATGATGATTCTGCCATGAAAGATGGAGACTGGGGAACTGTATCAGCTTACAGGAAACTAAAGAACCATTGAAAAATGCAATATGTGACCTGGCTCTGGATCTGTCGGAGGGAAAAGGTAGGCCACAGAGGACATCACTGGGTCATTGGACAGCCGGAGGAGCATTGATGGCAGATCACAGCACTGTCCCATTGCTAAGTGTCCCGAGGTTGCTAACTCTACCGGGATGTTTCCTGGGTTTTCTTGGTTTTAGAAAATACACTTTGAATAATTTAGGCATAATGGGGCATGGTGTGTGAAACTTACTCCCAAATGATTCAGAAAAACCATCTCTATATATAAGAGCCTAATATGCAAAGTATCCCCTCAGGAGTGCAACCTACCAGAAGTTCACTCGCTTGCTGACATGCACTGACCACCAGGGGGCAGCGTAGAATGAAGGGAGGCCCGGGCCAGCAGCTGGCAGCTGGTAGGCACCCTACTGTGCACGAATTTCATGCACTGGGCTTCTAGTTTGTATATATTATGTGTGTGTGTGTGTGTGTGTGTGTGTGTGTGTACACGTGCACACGTGCACTACTGTGAGTGCCAATGCTAAAAGAAATGAGTCAAAAAGTTAATAATTGGCCAACCTAAGTAGAGTACACAGGGTTTCCTTATACTATTTGCGCACATTTTCTGTAAGCTTAGGATTATTCCAAAGAAGAGATTGTTGCAAGGTTGGGGTTGGGCACGCACAGAAAATGCCGGTAACAGATTGGACTTCTGCGAGAGGCGTGATAAGGCCAGCTTCTGGAGGACTGTCATGTGGAAGAAGGATTGGGGCTGCGCTGGGCTAATCTCATTTGGTGTCAGCCGGCTGGGTAATGTCATTACGTCACGTCCAGGAGCTCGGGGCTGGAATGAGAGGCGGGCGTCCTATAAGCTTGGTGGCGTCTCCCTATCATCCTGCGCAGAGGGGCCAGGTCCCTGCACTCCGAGTGCTCCTGGGGAGAGGGATGAGTGACGGGGACCAGGGTGGGACACTTGGAACTTAGTGGGAACTTGAGAGCAATGTCTTCTCTTTGGGGTTTTCAAACCCCAAACCCTGTGCAGGAGTCCCAGGGGCTTTGTCTGCCTGGGAGTGGCCAGCCGTGATCTTCGACCTTACCAAATCTTCCTCTTTTCTTCCAGGGGTGCAAACAGGTCCCCAAAGTCACGGCACACAGGGTGTCGGAGAGCGAGGGGCGTAAATCTGTGTGTCTAATGTGTCAAAACCACCCCGTCTTTCACGAAAGAAATGAACACGCACACGTGTGTACTTCTGTACAACTTTGGGTAATATATAATTTTAAGCTGTTTACAAATAACATGTAATGCTTCAAATATTACATAAGGTTGATAGTACATTTCTAGCAGAAATAAATATATTGCACTTAAAAAGAACTTTGTTAGATGTGACTTCATAGGATTAGGCTTATAACTTCTTTTTCTCATAAAACATTTCCCACGCCCTCCCCCCTCCAGCCCCCCGCCCCCACGCACACACGTCGTTACAGTGACTGCTCTCAGCCATTCATGAAGCAAATGAGCACAGCAAACCACAGGCCGGTGAGACGCTCTCCTAAAAAGGCTAATTCACTTTTTTTTTTTTTCCTTTAGGAAATCAAAGACTTTTTTTTTTTTAAGGTTCTGAAACTAAGAGAAATAACCAACAACAGCAACAAAAATAAAACAACTAAATACACCATTATAATGTACCAGAAGTAAAATACAACAAACTGTATTTCTTGTCCGGATGAGGCATTTCGCCAACATGTTTTTTTATTTTCGTATTGTCGGGGGCGAGGGGGCTGGAATTCTTTAAGGCATGGACCGAGAAAGAAGGGCCGGAAAATACTTGCGGAATCTCTGCCTCTCAGACACTGGTCAGGGACCTTGGCACAGATTGGCATGCTGAAGAAAGGTAAGGGTCGGACTGTTTTATAACTGGTGTGGAATGAACAGCAGTGAGGAAAGCATTTTGATTTTCCAAAATGAGTTTGTAACCTGCCCTTTGCTTGTTTCCATGAAACCCTTGCATTCTGGAATCATATAGAAACGTCTAAAACCCAGCGTCCACCCCGGTGGGGTTCTCCAGAGGAGATGCTGAACCCCGTGAAGGGCTTTCTCTCTGTCTAGGCTATCTCGATTTAGGGTACAGCCCTCGCTGGTTTGGCTCAGTGGATAGAACATCAGCCTGTGGACTGACGGGTCCCAGGTTCGATTCCAGTCAAGGGCACCTGCCCAGATTGTGGGCTCCATCCCTCGTAGGAGGCGTGCGGGAGACAGCCGATCAATGATTCTCTCTCATCACTGATGTTTCTATTTCTCTCTCCCTCTCCCTTCCTCTCAGAAATCAATAAAAATAGATTTTTAAAAAGTTTATAGGTGTGGGATATGATATTGTCATCCTGGGGATAATTATCAAGTGCATACGTGTTGAGTAATGCAAATAGTTTTCCTTACCTGTGAAAGGAAGACTGGGTAAAAAGTGTTTTTCTTACAACATGTGACCTTGCACATTACAGAGCCAAAGTGTTGAACTTGGGTGACCGAGTCAAGGCGAAGCTTGATGCCTCGCTAATGGGGGGGTGACGTCACTCCACCTGCTTTATTGGAGCCCTATTTCCTCCATATAATTCAGCTTAAACACAAGCAGGACAGCCTGAACGGCAAGGGAGACCTTCAGAATGGGTCTAGCTACCCTAACATCTTTCTGAAAGACTCAGAGGCAGTACGGGGTGAGGATGCTTTACCTAAGAATACCCATCTCTTGGGCTTTTACAGGATTTCCTTTTTCTTTTTGGGGGGTGGGGTTGGGATGTTGTTCCATGATAGAGATGTGGATAAGGGTGGGGGAGGGGAGACCCTGGGATACCCCCCAAATCTGTGGGACTCCCATATCAGAGCCCTCCAGCCGAGTTCTGCTAGATGATGAGTCATCGGGATGCTTTGTATGGCTCCTCCTGTGTGCCCACCCACTGGGCACGGTGGTACAGCTTCTGGCCAACGTACCACCGCTCTCAACTCAGAGGGACCGGCAACGGAATATCAATTCATTTCTGTGGACCTTGCGGACCCATCATTTGGGATGTGTCAGACACAATCTGAATGTGTTTGTCTTCATACTGCTACGGGTGGGCAGAGGGGAATTTACTAAGTAGAATAAAGCACGGGACTTAAGAGTTATCGGTAAATGCTTTGAAAACAAATCACAGATGCAGGCCCCACGAAGCTATGAATGCATTTCTGTGGGCTCCATACAGCAGTGTGGCGGGGCTGTGTTCTAACAACCCTGCCCGTTAGCCATGCTTTTGATACCTGAGGGGAAACCTCGAATTCATGCCAAGGAACGCATGCTCTTTCTTCTCCAGTTGGCATTCTGTGATCTAGTTCTTGTCATTGCTCTGGGTAAAAATACACTGAAGTTTTAAATCTTGAATACCCAAGGAGTTAAGTAAGAATCAACCATCTGCCGAAACCGGTTTGGCTCAGTAGATAGGGCGTTGGCTTGCCGACTGAAAGGTCTCAGGTTGGATTCCGGTCGAGGGCATGTACCTTGGTTGTGGGCACATCTCTGGTGGGGGGCGTGCAGGAGGCAGCTGATCCATGTTTCTAACTCTCTATCCCTTTCATTTCCTCTCTGTAAAAAAAATCAATAAAATGTATTTAAAAAAAAAAAAGAATCAACAATCTGAAAAGCTCATAAGACTCCGATGGGATCGACGCCTACCCTTGGTTCCCATGGCGACAGTGACTGATGGTGGAGCTCCCACATCCCTTGTGCTTTTTGGTTTTGTTTTTCTGGTTCAAACAAAACCCCATGCTAACACACCCCATTTCAAGTTCCAGACGTGACTTTCCGATAGCACGCTTTGTGATTTCATCTTCTCTAAGCTCTCTACTCACTGTTAGTCTTATTGCCGACTACCAAGCAAAGTTATGACGTCAGCAAGTACTGGTGTAAACCCCTATCTAACAAAAACACCCACCTTCCTGTGAGAGACACCGACTGGGAAAAATGTCAAAATACTACCAAAGGGATCCCTCCATTCTCACCGAAAGGAAAGTTCAGGTACGATGTACCCTAGCAGACTGGCAACTCTACCAGGGTCTTGAGAAACAAGATGCTTGTAAAATAGCTTCTACCTTCTGCTATTCCTGCTTGAAGCAGCCACTGTCTTGAAAGGAGCCGCAGGCAACAGGCCAACTGTTAAAGATCAAACCCCTATCCTCAGCTCTGCGGCTACTGAAACATCACTCATAACTGTTTCCAAAGGAAATGCACGCCGCACTGTGCTTCAAAAACAAAAAACAAAAAATAAACTCCCTGTGGAAACTACAGCATGACACGCCAGGAGCTACACGCCGGCCTACAGTGTGGGCCCCAGGACCCAGCTGCTGGTCGCCTCAGCCCCCGCTTCTCCACCTGTAACCCGGGGACAGCAGGGAACAGCCATTGCCAAGTCCAATGACAGCATCCGTGCCTAGGCCGTGCCATCTCGCCTCGTTTCCTGAGCCCCAAGTGCCCGAGAAGAGTGTGTGAAGTGGTGAACCCTAACGTGCAAGCAACCCAGTAAAACCCCAGGGGCGTCAGAGGTGGTCAGTGTATTGCATTCACCCTGAAACCACCTGTGCTCTCCGCACCAACAGTTCCCATCGCTTCGAACACACTCCATACTTCCGCAGATGGAGGAAAGTGATTGCTACGTAGACAATTTTAACTCAATCAGACTGTCTGAGTTTGGGGGAGCTTGGTGAGGGAGAC
>JAAGEH010000337.1:3291386-3310547 GCA_011751065.1 Lasiurus cinereus
CTCTCCTGCCTCCAGAAGTCATACAAAAGGCGTCATCACGGCGGAGGAGTGACGCAGTCCCTGGATGGCGGCGTAGGGGCCCTGCTGGAAGTAGTGGTGGTAGCGGGGCATGTGGAAGGAGGGGAAGGTGGGGCCGCTGCCCTGCATGGAGCTGGCCAGGGCCGAGGGGGTCAGGGGCATCCCGAGGCGGCTGTAGGGCGGCAGCGAGCCCTGGATGGGGTGAGGAATGGGCGTGGCGATGGACGCCGTGCTGGTGCCCAGCGCCGTCAGGGACTGCGGGTGCTGAAATCCCGGGAAGCTGGACGAGGACGACACCCAGGAGCTGAGGGACAGGTTGTCGGAGGTGGTGAAGGCTGACCCTGAAAGGCGGAACGACGCGTTAGACGACTGGAAACCCGACGTCAGTGTGCAAGTCGAGACGTATACAGGGGGCCCCCCCAAAATATGCACACGCTGCAACAGCCGACAGCCTTTCAATCTGCATTCAATGGCATTTCAATTTTAAAAATGAAATGTATTTTAATAACCACTGTCTTCATACTGATTCAAAGTGTGTGCGTATATATGTTGGGGACATCCCCTATCATTTATCTGAAAGGATCATATTTCTTATTTTAAGAAATTCGTCAGAGCCGAAACCGGTTTGGCTCAGTGGATAGAGCAACGGCCTGCGGACTGCAGGGTCCCAGGTTCGATTCCGGTCAAGGGCATGTATCTTGGTTGTGGGCACATCCCCAGTAGAGGGGCGTGCAGGAGGCAGCTGATGGATGTTTCTCTCTCATTGATGTTTCTAACTCTCTCCCTCTCCCTTCCTCTCTGTAAAAATCAATAAAATATATTTTTTAAAAAAGACTCCAGAGCAAACTACTGAACTCTGAGCCCTCAGGGGCTGCCCCTCCTGAAGAGGCTCCTGAGATACTTTGAGGTCAGGTGCGCCCTGAGGTCAAGGTCTCACCCCCTGCACCTGCCTCTCTCCCTTGGGCGCTGGGCACGGGCTCCCAGCAGCTGCACCCCGGAGCGTCTTACCTCGGGTTTGTGCCGTCTGCACCTCGTCCCCCAGCACGTCCTCCTCCCCGTAGGTGCGGATGGGCGAGCGGGCGTAGGAATGCTTCTGAATGAGGCTCTCCACGCTCTCTCTGGGGGGAGGTTGGAGGGAGAGAGAGCAAGGTGCCCCGTTAACAGGAAGGCAGGGACGCAGGGCACAGAGGGGTCTTACAGATATTCACCAGGAAAGTCAGTGTCTCATCCTTCCGGGAACGATGACTGAAGGGCTGTGGAGATCGCTGTAAACAGAACTCAACAATCCAGCCCGAGCTGGTTTGGCTCAGGGAATAGAGCGTCTGCCTGTGGACGGAAGGGTCCCAGGTTCCATTCCAGTCAGGGGCATGTACCTGGGTTGCTGGCTCGATCCCTAGTAGGGGGGCGTGCAGGAGGCAGCTGATGGATGATTCTCTCTCATCATTGATGTTTCTAACTCTCTCGCCTGTCCTTTCCTCTCTGAAACCAATAAAAATATATTTAAAAAAAACAAAACTCGCCAAAACCGGTTTAACTCAGTGGATAAAGCGTCGGTCTGTGGACTGAGAAGTCCCAGGTTCGATTCCGGTCAAGGGCATGTACCTTGGTTGCAGGCACATCCCCAGTGGGGGGCGTCCAGGAGGCAGCTGATTGATGTCTTTCTCTTATCCATGTTTCTAACTCTCTATCCTTCTCCCTTCCTCTCTGTACAAAATCAATAAAATATATTTTAAAAAAATCAAAAAACTCAAAAAGCCATGCCTAAGGAGGGAGGAAGGAAGAGAGAGACAGTAAGGAAAAAGTATAGCATATCAGAGGATGACAAAAGTGCTGGAGAAAAATAAAATGAGTTGAAATTCCTGATAAGAACTGTAACTGTGAGGATTACATGAGATTCGGCATTTGAGTTGCCCCAAACAGTGTCTGGCATTTAGGAGGCGCACAGTAAATGCTAGTGATTTAAAGAAGTATAACTAACACAGGTGAAAACGGTTTAGGTTCTATTTTCTCCAATTAAATTCTCCCCATCTGAATGATCCTAATTCAGCATAATCTGACCCAAATAAGAGGATTTTCCTCAGTGAAGCGAAGCTGAAGGCAGCAGAGAATTTGACTGGAATGATATCTGTGGTTCTTCCATAGAATTATACTTACCACGAGAGAGAAAACCGTAAGCTTTAGTGAGTCTGTATCACTTGTTTAAGAGAGTAACCCTCAAACAGACTTGTTGAATCCCTTGAGGTAGACTTGTTCAAATGAAAATATTTTATCACTTAGTAAGAGGCACCGGTAAATACAGTAAATGGAATAACGTGATATATGTTAATAAACATATGAAGGGAAAGGATAATTTGGCATGACAGGGACCCTCATTAATCAATTTGCCACTTATCAGATATAGGGTGTCCCCCCCCAAAATGGATACGCACACCTTGAATAATTTTAAAGGCAGTGTTGCTTCATTTCATTTGCAAAATCGAGCTGTCAGGTGTTAAAGGGTGTATCCATTTTTGGGGGGGATGCCTGTATTTTAATCTTTGTATGTCCCCACGCTGATAATGCTGGACCCCCACAGCCTGCACAGACCATGTCACTCACTCCAGGACTTAATTCGCTACAGGGCTGGAGAGAGAGGGACTGTCTTCCTGGGTAACTTGGGGCCATTAAGAAAAAAATCAAGTGAGCTGAGCAACCCTTGATGAAATGACACCCCTTACGAACAGGACATTCAAGCCCATGCCCCTTCAGTCTGAGCCTCCGGCCGTACTGCTAATGTATGTGGTTATTTCACATGAAGAAGGCGCTTTCTTCCAATACCCTCAGAACAGGGGTCGGCAAACTCATTCATCCGCAGAGCCAAATACCAACAGCACAATGATGGAAGTTTCTTTTGAGAGCCACATTTTTTAAACTTAAACTTCTTCTAACGCCACGTCTTCAAGATAGACTCGCCCAGGCCGTGGTATTTTGTGGAAGAGCCACACTCCAGGGGCCAAAGAGCCGCCTGTGGCTCCCGAGCCGCAGTTTGCCGACCACGGCCCTCAACAGTGGTCAACAAACTCATTAGAGCCAAATATCAACAGCACAAGGACTGAAATGTCTTTGGAGAGCCACATTTTTTAGAACTTGAACTTCTTCTAACACCACTTCTTCAAGATAGACTCGCCCAGGCCTATTTTGTGGAAGAGCCACAGTCAAGGAGCCAAAGAGCCGCAGGGTGGCTCTCGAGCCGCAGTTTGCCGACCACGGCCCTAGAACCTATATTCTCTTTGCAGAATCATGAAGCAATGACCGTCCAGGGCCCATTGTGGATGGTGTGTGGCTGAAAGCGTATCCCTCTTCCCATTTTAGGCACCTAAACTGCTCCCTCCGAGCATTTAGCTTGAAAGCAGGATTTAGCACCTGCTACACATACACACACACCACACCACACACACACACACACACACACACACACACACACACACACGTGAGAAGTCATTATCCGAGCCACACAATGCATCCCTGCCCGGTGAGACACGGTGCTTGGCTCGAAGAGGCACATTATATTCCTTCTGTCCCTGGGGACCACTGGGAGCGTCGCTCATTCTCGTGTCCAGGAGGCGGGGAAAGGGGGTTATCGCGGTGATGTACTTGTGCCGGCGGGGAGGGAACCGCCAGCGGTGGCGGTGCTTATACAAAGGAGGGCCTAATTGAGTTACTGCCTTTTAAGTGATTGAAAACACGGTGCCTATCGGCCCATCGTTTCCAAGATGTTACGAAGAGGAGACAGCCCCGGCTGTTTACGTCTCAGCCCTGTTTCCAGCGACGTGGAAAGTGCCAGGGATTGATTTAGCTGGGGAACCAGCAGGGAAGATTTCGAAAACACTGTCTCCTGAAAAATAGCCACGATCGCCCAATGGGCTCAGTGACTTAGATATTACAAGGCGTAAGAGTGCCTGGTGATGCTCAGTGCTGTTATACCCACAAGCTGCACATGGTGGTTTTAATAGACCTGCTTTGGACTTAACCGATAAAAGAAGCGGGTACTGTGATTGAAGGCCAGCCTTCCTAACATCTACACTAAATTATTTCTCTAGGCGCAAGGAGCACAGCAGCCCTGGCCAGTGGGGCTCAGTCGGTTGGGTGACATCCAGGCACGGACAGGTTGCCTGCTCCATTCCTGGTCAGGACACAGGCCCAGGTTGTGGGCTCGATCCCCAGCAGGGGGCATGCAGGAGGCAGTCGATCTATGTTCCGTGCTCACAGCAATGTTTTTCTTCCCCTCTCCCTCTCCCGTCTGTTCTCTCTGAATACCAAAAACGTTATTTTTTAAAGAGTACATCCTATCTTAGGTATTTTAAAATATATATATATATATTATTGATTTTTTACAGAGAGGAAGGAAGGGAGAGGGAGAGAGAGTTAGAAACACCGATGAGAGAGAGACATCCATCAGCTGCCTCCTGCACGCCCCCTACTGGGGATGTGCCCGCAACCAGGATACCTGCCCTTGACAGGAATCGAACCTGGGACCTTTCGGACCACTGAGCCAACTATCTTAGGTATTTTTTAAAGATTTCTCCTGACTACTTTGTAGGCATCTGTTCCAAGAATAACAAACATGTGAGAGGCAAGGTCATGTTCAGAAGGCGGGCAGGGCAGGACAGAGGGTAGCTACAGGGCCTGTGTGGATCCTGCCCAAATGCTCAGAACCAGCTAAAGTCACTGCCACCATCTGTTCAGACTCTGGCTTCGCAGAACCAGCAGACTCTCCCCGTTGGGAACTGAGGCCCTTCCTCTGTCTGAAACAGGGGGGGCAGATTCCTCCTAGAGGAAGACCTTCCCTCCCCTCCCTACGCCTCTGCACCAGCTGGCACCCCACGCGCCCTTCTCCACTGCACCAACTAGACCAGTGGTTCTCAACCTGTGGGTCGCGACCCCTTTGGGGGACGAACGACCCTTTCACAGGGGTCGCCTAAGACCATCGGGAAATGCAGATATTGACATCACGATGCATCACAGGAGCAAAATCTCATGGTTGGGGGCCACCACCACATGAGGAACTGTATGCAAGGGTCGCGGCCTTAGGAAGGTGGAGAACCACTGGACTAGATGGACGGCAGGTGCGTGTCTGCGTGAGTGTCTGTGCGGCTTCGCTGGGGCCTCGGGACCAGCAGAGAGCAGTGCCTTCTCCATGGGGTCCTGGTTCCCACGCCTCAGTGTGTGTGATGGGCTGACTGTCTGTGTCCCGCTCCCCGATTCAGGCTGACATCCTCATCGCGAATGCGATGGACTTAGGAGGGGGGGGGGGCCTGTGCAGACAGTTAGGTCCCGAGGACAGAACTCTGGTCAGTGGGATCCATGGTCAGTGGGATCCATGGTCTCCGAAGAGGAGACGGGAGCCTGGGTTGGTTCCTTCTCCTCAGCCAGCAGAGGACACCGGGAGAAGAAGACGGCTGTGCGAGCCTACAAACACTGCGTCTGCCCACACCCTGATGTGGGATTTCCCGGGGTCCAGACGGTGAGGAAGAAATGTCTGGCCCTGGCCGGTTTGGCTCAGTGGATAGAGCGTCGGCCTGCGAACTGAAAGGTCCCAGGTTCGATTCTGGTCAAGGGCATGGACCTTGGTTATGGGCACATCTCCATTAGGGGGCGTGCAGGAAGCAGCTGATGGATATCTCTCTCTCATCGATGTTTCTGACTCTCTATCCCTCTCCCTTCTTCTCTGTAAAAAATATATTAAAAAAATAAAAAAGAATGAATGAATGAACATACTGTATTTTGGTACCTGGAATATAGTCAGTGCTCAGTAAGTGCTTACAGATGACAAAATTCCATGATAATTGTGATCCTTGCAGATCCCAGGTCACGTGTTCCTAATGCCGGTCACACTATCATAATTGTTTTAGATGAAACTGAGACGTGCAGTCGCTCCAGAGTGCCAGGCTGCGTTCAGACCAGCCTCTGATATATACATGGCCGAGACGAAATTAAATAAAAAGTAAATGTTGTCTCAATTTACATTTTAACTTTCTCTCCTCAATAGGGACCTAGGGAAAACCGTGTCCCAGGAGAAAATGTCAAATGCATTAAAATCGAATCTGACTTAAAGGAAACAAAACATTCCAGGTGGTTCTTGCCCATCAATTTGCTCCTGTTTGCCTCATGTCTTGCCGGCCCTTGGTAAATAACTCCTTGTCACAATATTTTCCTGAAGATTTATGCAGATAATTTTACAAATTACGGGAAGACAACCTATCCATATTTATAGCTTCCACCGAGTACTTAATAAATGAAAACTTTTAGATAATACCGTTTGAAATGTATTATAAATCATTAATTTTAATTTGCAAACGGAAACATATTATGCAATCCATTTTGGACAAACAAAGTCAGTCTAAATTAATCTTTGCAAAAGCTTTTAGACTTTTTCGTTTATTTTCATTTATCTGACTCAGTCCGGCCCATCTTCCTTTTCGGTGGTAAGAGACGATTCGGATTTTACTTTATCATTAGCAACTTAAATTAGTACACTGCACTGAATGAAAAACAGAAGCTGGTATGTTTCATTTCCTAAGTCTCAACAGCTGGCAACCGGAAGAAAGGTCTCGGGCAAAACACAGATACCTCGGCTCCTAAATCCACTCCCGCAAATCGCGAGGCAGGGGACAGAAGTCCTTCACACACAGAAAGACAGACACGCGAAACGGGGAGAAGGAGGGTAAGTGACGTTAACTGTGAGTCACTCTGCTCCCCTACCTGTCACACTGGTTGGTTTGACACTTTTATAAACAACTGCTTCCTCCTGGACGCTGCCGATAATTGAGTTGAAGTGCAGAAACACGGCTTTGCTGCTTAAAGGAATTTTGTCGTGAGGACTTCCATAATTTGAAAGAAAAAATGAGTTCTGCTGAAAGCCATCCCTTCCTTTTTGGGGTTATTGTCACTAATGCCATAAACAGATTTTATTGAAAAGCAGACTTGAATCCGGCCACCGAACAAAAATCACTTTCACTAAATAGATACATGCAGCCTCTTATACTGCATCTACCTTCACGGGGATGATTTTTTTTTAAATATATATATTATTCATTTGTTACAGAGAGGAGGGAGAGAGATAGAGAGTTAGAAACATCGATGAGAGAGAGACATCGATCAGCTGCCTCCCGCACACCTCCTACTGGGGATGTGCCTGCAACCAAGGTACATGCCCTTGACCAGAATCGAACCTGGGACCTTTCAGTCCACAGGCTGATGCTCTATTCACTGAGCAACCCAGTTAGGGCACTGGGGCGAGCTTTAAAGGAAAAGTTTATTTCCTAAGAAACTGGATGATCAGACTCGTTATCTGCAGCTGGGTTTCATTTCTTCACAGAGAGAGGGTGTCGGGGGCTGATGGGCTGGGTCTCTAAGACTCATCATAGCTCTAAGGATTTACGAGCCTATAAATAGAGAAACCCATGTAAAAAATTTAACTAGCTATTTTGAAAAAGTCCAGTCCTGGCTGCAAAGAACCCCGAGTTCTAACTCCAAATCTCCGAAGCAGCTGAGCGACTTGGGCAAATCGCTCGCCCTCTCTGGGTCCTACTTGCCTCCCTGGTAGAATGACAGGGGTCAACTGGATGGCTCCCCCATCCTTTCAGCCTCAAAATAAAGACCTCCTACAAAGCTCAATGTCCTTGGCACGTTTCAGCACGATCCGTTAGGGCACACTCTACGATGCCCTGAATAAAATTTAAAATATTCTCCTTACGTGTTAGTCTAGGTTGAAGGAAGAATAAACTGTATAAAGTTATTTTTTATTTAGGCATGATTGGGATATTCTATGTCCCTCATTAGGGGGCGTGCAGGAGGCAGCTGATCGATGTCTCTCTCTCATGGATGTTTCTAGCTCTCCGTCCCTCTCCCTTCCTCTCTGTAAAAAAAAATCAATAAAATATATTTTTAAAAATAAATAAATACCGTATATAAATAAATAAATAAAATGCAAATCTGGGAAATAGTAAAAAAAAAAAAAAGTGTTTTCTGAGAGTCCTTCACAACACCCTGGATGGATGATGCTGTAGGACTCTCGCTCACACCTCCTCACCCTAACGCCTCCTCCCCTGCTCCCTACAGGCCTTGCAGGGTTCCAGCGCCCTCAACGAGAAAGCCAGGCAGCCTCGGGTCCTACTACAGTGGTACCTCGAGATACGAGTTTAATTCGTTCCGTAACCTTTGAGGCGTGGGAAACTATGAGATGCTCGAGTCGCGGTAAACTGGTGGGTCGTGTGCAGCCGGCCGATCCGCGCGATGACTCCTATCTCAAATGTTGCTCGTATTTCAAAGCAAAAATCGCTCGTATCTCAAAAATCTCGTAAGTTAGGGCACTCGCATCTCGAGGTGCCACTGTACTCAGAAGATGGACCAAGGTAACCTAGGCGACGCAATCTGCAGATTCTGCAGAAAGGATGCACCCCTGTCCCCCTATTCTGTCCTCTCTCTGTGGCTGGGACTCCTGGTGCTGGAATGACCCTGTGGGTAAGTCTCCACCACCGCTGGACGACGGGGAGGGGCAGAGAGCCCGCCCCCCAGCTTTGTCCAACAGCATCCCCACCCGGACCTGGAAATGAAATCCCCCGTTCCCTCCTTTCAACCCCGAGAGGAGGAATCCTCCCGAGGCGGCCACACTCCTGGCCGCCAACACTCCCAGCGCCGCGTGGAGCTCCACGCGGGGTCAGCAGAGTCTCCCTTCCGGGCCCGACAGGGACTATTTTAAGCTCTGCGGCCTGATGGTCTCTGTCACATACACTCCGCTCTGTCTCTGCGGCACGAAGGCCGCTGCATGCAATCTGCGGACTGAACCCCTCACGGGGCTCCCGTAAGACTTGTGGATACACCATCCGGTTTAACGTCATGTTCCTGTTGCATGTCACGTATTACCTTTCAGTAATTCCAGTAAAATGACTTTCCTATATTTTTTCAGCCCTTGAAAAATGTAAAGACCACGTTAGCTTGTGTGCTGTCCCCCAAACAGAGCGGGATGTACTACCCCATACTGAAAGCCGGTGACCTGCGCAGAGGGGCGCCCACTGACCCCATGCTACCCCTAACACAGCGGTTCTCAACCTGTGCGTCGCGACCCCTTTGGGGGTCGAACGACACTTTCACGGGGGGCACCCAAGACTATCGGAAAACACAGGTATTTACATTATAATCCATAACAACAGCAACATTACAGTGATGAAGTATGGTTGGGGGTCACCACCACATGAGGAGCTGTATTAAAGGGTCGCGGTGTTAGAAAGGTTGAGAACCGCTGCCCTAAATAAAACCTTCGGCCCCAGGTACCCCACAAGCCAGCCTACAGCTGCGTCAGAACCAAACTCCACTGTCTTTCTAGCACCTCACGTATTAGGGAAGGCCTAGAACTCGCCCTAAACTGCGAACCTCTTATCGAATCTGTGCTCGCTGGGGGGGGGGGAAAGACTGCTAAGCATTCCCCAGAAGAGGAGATTGCACCTCGCTCTACTGCAGTTCCTTCCTCACCGCGGCGAACACAGTGTTGTTGAGCTCGGAGCAAAGAAGCCTGATTCTCCCTGGGCCCGTGTCCAGATGTCATGTGTTTGGAAGGGTTAGTCCATGCCAGGGCGCTTCAAACACATGTTGTCGAGACTCTCAGTATGAGTCCCGAACCAGTGTGCTGAGATAAGCCCATGTATTTCATTCTCTGCCTCCAGAGAGGACTGAGGAAGCAAAGGAGCTCAGGAAAGTGGGGAGAGGGCCAACGCCTTGTGTAGGTGTTTGAGCCACAAGCCAGAAAGGAGGGAAGCATCAGCCAGCAGGCCATTCCCCTGTGGACAAGCAGAGCTACCTGGGGGGCAGGGGGGGAGGAGAGAGGAGAGAGGACAGGGGGGTGGAGGGAGAGGGAGAGACGACAAGGCCTCAGCCTCACCTGAACCCCATCCCGAAGCAGCTGAGCTTGATGATAAAGGCAGATCTTGGGGCAGCTTTAAGAAGACCCGGTATTGCCCTAGCTGGTTTGGCTCAGTGAATAGAGCATCACCCTGCGGACTGAAAGGTCCCAGGTTCGATTCCGGTCAAGGGCATGTACCTTGGTTGCGGGCACATCTCCAGTAGGGGGCGTGCAGGAGGCGGCTGATCAATGTTTCTCTCTCAATGATGTTTCTAACTCTCTATCCCTTTCCCTTCCTCCCTGTAAAAAATCAATAAAATATATTTTAAAAAAAGAAGAAGACCCTGTATTGTTAAAGCCAGGGCTGTGGTCATGAAAAGGACACTGTCAGGAAATGTAGAAGCACCGCTGGAAATGGTGAAATGGCAGTCACCAAATGGTAAGAGAACTCAGTAAAGGCAGTAAACTGAATACTGAATGCCGCAGAGAACAAAGCCAACAAATTAGAAGGTTCATAAGAAATTCTCCCAATATCTGTAAAAAGTAAAAGAGATGAAAAATGCTCAACAATAAATAAGAGAGACAGGGAATAAAGTTAGGAGATGTAACATATGTATAATAGGAGTTTTATAAGTTCTGAACAGAGAGGACTAATTAGAAGCATGGAAGAGGAGGAGGAGGAAGAGGAAAAAAGAAGAGAAAAATTTTCTGAGCCCAATAATGACTTGAGTTTTCAATTTAAAGGGCTTGATTATATTGTAAACACTAATGAAAAAAATCTACATTGCATTTCAATTATTTT
The DNA here is from genome assembly GCA_011751065.1 of Lasiurus cinereus. Taxonomy (NCBI): domain Eukaryota; kingdom Metazoa; phylum Chordata; class Mammalia; order Chiroptera; family Vespertilionidae; genus Lasiurus; species Lasiurus cinereus. Next base: position 3,302,084 of record JAAGEH010000337.1, read on the forward strand.
TTATTTATGGAAAGTCATAGTTTCTGTTCATACTTTTTTTTTTTAATCTGAGCCCGTGAGCACAACCATCAAGGCTACAAGAAATCCAGTGGGAATTTTGAAATGAAGTGTGTTATTGCTCTTGAGAATATTGGATAAGTTTTTACATTCTCTGGTCTAAAAGAAGCTAAAACTGTTATTTCTAATAATGACATTTCAACTCAGATATGATATATCCAAATTTATTCCCCGGTGTTGCCAATTCGTAGGTTTTCTGAGCAAGAGTGATGCGATCCAACTTTCTTTCTCTGACAAGACCATTCTGATGGTGTACTGAAAATGGACTGAAGGGCAGAAGGATCCATTAGAAATGAGTGTCATTCTCCAGGAATGAGATGAGTGTCCTGGGTAAGTGCGGTGGTAGTGAGAGAGACGGCGAGAGGTAGCTAAATGCCTCTGGGTGTAGTCTGAAGGATTCGCTGACATTTTGGATGTGGGCAGTGAGAGGAAAATAGGAGCCCCAATTACTCCCAGGTTTGTGCCCAAGTAATGGGGAGGGTGCAGTTGTCAGCCTCGGAGACGGGCGCTGCAGAGATGAGAGGTATGAAGAAGAGAGATGGGCATCTGTTTTAGATGGGTGAGGTTTCAGGTCTTTGTAGGGGGAGAGGGAAAAGTAAAAAGAAACAGCCAGTCAGACCTTGAACTCCAGTGAGGCCAGACCCAGAGATGCAAATTCAATAGTCGGCAGCCTAGAATGGCATTTCAAGGCACGAAACTGGGTCACATCACCGCGAGGAGAAGCAGACTGGGAAGAGAAGCGGTCCAGGGGTGGAGGCCTGGTGCACATCACTGTGAATAGGTGGGGGACGAGAGAAGGAGCTAACAAAGAGGGAGAGAGAAAGACAGCCAATGAGGGAGAGTAAAAGCCAGGGGACGGGGTTAGTCCTGGGAGCCAGCCATACAGAGAAGAGGGAGGAAATGGACAGCTGTGTCAGACCTCGCTGATAGGTCAAGTACGATGAGGACTGAGGACCGACCGCTGGATCTAGCAATGAATGGGGAGGCCATGGTGACCCAGACAAGGGTGGGCTGGTGGAGTTGGGGCGGGGGGGGACGGAGTCTAAACGTAACAGAAGAAGAGAGAAAGGAAAGAGAGGGATTAGAGAAGAAAACACACATGACTCTTTTTCAAGAAGCTTTACTGGAAGAAGGAGCCAAAGCTGGGAGAATCAGGAACTCCAGAGACAAATGGGATCGAGAGGAAGGTGTTTTCCTTCATGAAAGAAACACCAGGACATTGGATGATGCAGAAGAGAAGGAAGTAGTGGAAAAAAAAATTTTTTTAATTAAAAAGCAAATAAAAGAAAGCAACCATTTTGCAAGGATAGCAATATAAGATTTAGACAAAGCCCTGACTGGTTTGGCTCAGTGGACAGAGCGTGGGCCTGTGACCTAAAGGGTCCCGGGTTCGATTCTGGTCGGGGGCATGTGCCTTGGTTGCGAGCACATCTCCAGTGAGAGATGTGCAGGAGGCAGCTGATCGGTGTTTCTCTCCCATCAATGTTTCTAGCTCTTTGTCCCTCTTCCTTTCTCTCTGTAACAAATCAATAAAATATATATAATTTTTAAAAGATTTAGACAAAGTAGAATTGAGACAAAAAGCACTAAGGGGTCATGGAAGTTAAGTATCTACTTGATAAACTGGGGGACAAAGGAAACAAGTGAAGAAGTACTGGCCAAAAGAAGACGGCACCCAGATGAATTTATGAGCAAGACTGTAAAATCTGCAGGGAAAGGATCACCTCTTTGCTATGTAAACCGGTCCCGACAATCAAAAGGAGGAAAATGTATCTCAGCTCATCTAAACAGATTAGCAGAAACCAGATACCAAAATCTAACAGAGAAGGCAAGAAGAAACAAAGTCAAATCTGTTATGAAGAGTGACATTAAAAAAAAGTCTTAAATAGAATCAGTAGATTAAAGCTAGAAATGTGCTATAAGAAAAAGAGACACAATCCAGACAGGATGTATTCCAGAAATACAAGAATGGCTCAACATAGACGATATGACTATAATTAACTACACTGCTATTTAAAAGTACAAAAGTAATTAAAATGATCTCCTTAGATATTAAAAGAGCATTTACTATAACTCCAAGTAGCATTCAGGATAACATAAAATTCTTAATTTAGGCACAGGAGGGCCATTACCTCAATATAAAGAGACCCATCTGAAACTGACAGCCAATGGAAATCATGTATTATGAAAAAACACTAGAGGCATTACTAAAATAAGTCAAAAGCAAGAAAAAATGCTGTTACCATCACTTTTCAATCGTGTCCTGGAAATTTTAGTCAGTGCAATAAAATAAACAAAACAAAAAGACATTTTTAAAAGTATAACTAGTAGAGAGAAAAATATAAAATGATCATTTTTACAAATGATATAGCAATCTAACCGGAAAAATCAACAGACCAAAAGGAAAAATTATTGAAACTAATATTTTTAAGTTCACTCAAATGGCAGAAGGCCAAGGACATATAGAATCAATAGCTTTCTACAGACTAAACTGGGCAGATTTCTAATGAAAAACTTCATTTTCAAAAGCAAGTCCTCTCCCACCTGCCAAAAAAACAACAACAAAAAAACACCAAAAAACCTCTTAGTACAGAAGTGTCCTTTCCCCTTTCCCCTGCCACAAAAAATAAAAAGTAAAATCCCAACAGACTGTCTATAGGTTATTTCATGGGATCATCAGATAGATACTTCTTTCCCTGAAGTGAAATGGCTGTCAATTACATTATTTTAAGAAATCTCTGTGGGCGTCTGGTCTGCTTCTGAGCTGTCCATTGGAGGTATACGTGCAGAGCCCCTAATGGGAATACAGTGGTACCTCGAGATACGAGTGCCCTAACATACGAGATTTTTGAGATACAAGCTGTCGAGCGAGCGATTTTTGCTTTGAAATACGAGCAACAGTTGAGATAGGAGTCATCGCGCGGATCGGCCGGCTGCACACGACCCACCAGTTTACCGAGACTCGAGCGTCTCGTAGTTTCCCACGTTCAGTTACAGAACGAATTAAACTCGTATCTCGAGGCACCGCTGTACTTCCTCCTCTGGCGCACACGGCGGGTTTCCCTTTACAGAGGAGGGAGATGCTGTCCCTGAGAGGCAGGCGCCACGCGACATATGTGAGACACTCAGTATCCGGACTGAACCTCGTCAAGTCAGATCCAGAAAACCTAATGCCTTGCCCTAGCCGGCTGGGCTCAGTGGGTAGAGCGTCAGCCTGCGGACTGAAGGCTCCCAGGTTCGATTCCGGCCAAGGGCACATGCCAGGGTTGTGGGCTCGATCCACAGCTGGGGGGGTGCAGGAGGCAGCCCATCCATGATTCTCTCTCATCACTGATGTTTCTATCTATCTCTCCTTCTTCCTTCCTCTATGAAGTCAATCAAGAAATATATATATATATTTATTTATTTTAAGTCAAAGACCTTTTATTTATTTATTTATTTTAACATATTTTTTATTGATTTTTTACAGAGAGGAAGGGAGAGAGATAGAAAGTCAGAAACATCGATGAGAGAGAGACATCGATCAGCCGCCTCCTGCACGCCCCACAGTGGAGATGTGCTCGCAAGCAAGGTCCGTGCCCCCGACCGGAATCGAACCCGGGACCTTTCAGTCCGCAAGCCGACGCTCTATCCACTGAGCCAAACCGGTCTTGGCAAGAAATATATATTTTTTAAAAATGTATGTTAAAAAAACAAAAAAGAAAACCTCATGCCTTTTAGAGCAGCGGTCGCCAACCAGTGGCCTGTGGACCCCTGGAGGTCCATGAGGTCAAAAGGTGAGGACTGCTATCTGAGAGCACCCCAAAAGCCCATGCAGCTGTAGAGGGACTGAAGCTCAAAACGATGAGCTGGCTGAAACCGGTTTTGCTCAGTGGATAGAGCATTGGCCTGCGGACTGAAAGGTCCTGGGTTCGATTCTTGGTTGCGGGCACATTCCCGGTTGGGGGAGTGTGCAGGAGGCAGCTGATGGATGTTTCTCTCTCATCGATGTTTCTAACTCTCTATCTCTCTCCCTTCCTCTCTGTGAAAAATCAATACAATATATTTAAAAATAAAAATAAAAACAAAACGATGAGCTGGCAGGTACAAGGCAAACACCCCTGCAGGCCCTTTTGTGGGGTCCCACAGCAGCTGTAAATCTGGAACAGGAAACTGCAAAGCCTTGAGGTCACATACTTACACCATCCTATTCAATTAGGCGAGGAAAGTGCCAATTCTGTCATCGTGTCATCAAAAAGCGCCCTTCTCCCTCCGATCCCTTCCACGGAACAGTCCCCTGAGCTGCTACAGACGGGGCTGTTTTCCATCAGTTACCAGGGGCAATTCAATTACCAGGTGGTTCAGTGCAGTAACTGACTCCAGACTAATTTAATTCCTTTAGGTCTCTGAAGATCAATTGATCCGATTTGTCCCATCCCCAAAGGCTGTTTAGGGAAGATTCAGACCTAAAACACTTGGAAATGAAATCCCAAGCCTGGGCCGATTTCACACACAACGTGGGTGATCCTGCACATTTCCAGCCAAGGCGCACAGGATGCTCTCACAGCCTTGAGCACCGAGAGGTACACAGCGCGTGCGTGTGAGTGGCCTGGAGTCGGGATGCTGGTTCGGGAATAGAAAACATGTTGCATGCATGAGCCAGGCTGTGGTTCTACAGGGCAGGCGGTCTGGACACTCCCTTCTCGGGAACACGCGTGCAGCCCAGGGGCCACGCTCCCTCTGGGAGTAGTTTATTAAGACCATTAGCAGCTGAAACCGGTTTGGCTCAGTGGATAGAGCGTCGGCCTGCGGACTGAAAGGTCCCAGGTTCGATTCCGGTCAAGGGCATGCATCCTGGTTGGGGGCACATCCCCAGTAGGGGGCGTGCAGGAGACAGCTGATGGATGTCTCTCTCTTATCAATGTTTCTAACTCTCTATCCCTCTCCCTTCCTCTCTGTAATAAAAAATCAATAAAAATAAAAAAAGATCATTAGCAGTGGACTTGGATGGGGCAAAACCCATGCTCCTCTTGTAAAAGAAGAAACCTGCATTTCTAAGCTTTAGCTCGCGTAAGCGTCACTTTCCTTGGTTCTCCTAGGAAACCTGTGAAGCTCAGGGTGGTTTCTCTGTTTCCTAGATGAGGACAGGTGACTCAGAGGTCAGGTGACTCCTCCAGGAGCCCTCAGCCAGTCCGAGGCAGCGCTGGGACTCTCACCCAGGACTCTGTCTCCCCGTTCACCACCTTCACCCTGGATCCGAGACAGAAGGTGTGGCATCTGCCACGAAAACACATCGCTGACGCCCCCACTGAGCCACCATCCTCATTCTTGCTTGACCCCAGACTAACCCCGAGGAAGGTCCCCTGGTTACAATGCCACCGGCAGAACCCCAACCTGAATGGGCGCCTCTGGCCCTCCAGAAACAGATGACAGGGGTTCCGCCTCCTGAGCAGCCCTGGTACCCGGACTCAAGTGTTCCCCACAGTCACAGAGGTGGGTCTCCAGGCCTCAGTCCCACTATGTCCCAGCTAACGGGAGGGTCACCCCTGCCTTTTCTGCTCTTGCGATGGATCTTCAACCACAAGCTCCAGCTCTTTCTCTGTCTCCACGCCCTCCACCGCTCTTCACACGCTCCAGCTAAGGGACCTTTTTCCTACTCAACTCCCACGGCCTCTCCTCCTGGCTTTCCTGCCTCCCCACAAAGCCTCTCTAGCTGCCCCCCACTACGAAAACCACCCCTCTCTGACCTGCCAGGCGGAAGGCTGTGGGAAGGATCGGACAGGTGTTGCTAACACATGAAATTATCCCTTATTCTGAGTTGCCAACACAGACTAGAAAGAAGCGCCGAGGTCAGAAGATGCGACCCACGCGGTCGATGATGAAGAGTGTGGCAAAGGGTGGCAGGTGGTGGGAAAACCACCCCAAGATGTGGAGATGAGATAAAACAGAGGGCGCCCCACCTGTCAATAAAGACGTCAGGCCACATAACAGAACGAGCACAGGAAATGAGGAGGGTCTGACCGTCTCATCATGTATAACATGGCATTAGAGTTGATGACATTGCTACAGAACTGCAATTTATTAATAGCGTAGAACTCAAGTATTCACACACACACACACACACACACGCACGCACGCACGCACAAAAAAGCCACACAGAATAAGTACAGAAAGTTGCATAGTATGTGTAAGAGATATAAACAATCAGGTTAAAAACATCTTCTCTCTGGAAAACACATTTTTTTTGACATTCCTGTTGAGCAAACCATGGATCTTAGTGACGTCATTATGGATCATATCGATGGTCTCACCGTGCGAACCATTTGAATTAAAAGTGGGGTGAGTTCCAGGCACCTGATGGCCACCTGTCATTGTCAAGGTCCTGAGACCTGACCTCTCTGCTAGGAAATAGCGTCAGTCAAAGCTCCAGGTCAAAGGTGAGCCTTGAATTCACCGACCTCTCCCTGGTTTCATAATCCCCAACTGCCCTGGTGTGCGTGGTGTTAGCAAATATATATATACACACAGTGGTACCTCGAGATACGAGTTTAATTCGTTCCGTCACCTTGAGGCGTGGGAAACCATGAGACGCTTGAGTCGCGGTAAACGGGTGGGTCGTGAGCAGCCGGCCGATCCGAGCGATGACTCCTATCTCAACTGTTGCTCGTATTTCAAAGCAAAAATCGCTCGCTCGACGGCTCGGATCTCAAAAATCTCGTATGTGAGGGCACTCGTATCTCGAGGTATCACTGTATATATACCCAGTCCCCAGGTACCAAGATCCCACTCCTCTGCAGCTGCCACTCGAGACGTGGAGCTCACTGGCATCCGGAAGATGGAGACTTGGATATAACAACGCCCCATTTCTACAGCTGAACAAACGTCCCCACCAAAGGAGCCCCTTCCCGGAGAAGGTGAGCACCGAGCAGATGCGGCCTAAGCGCTCCCGTGTCCACAGGCTCCCGCTGGAGGGGCAGGGGCCGGGGACTGGGAGATGGCCTCCGGGCGGCCACGGCTCTCTGGCGGTGAAAGGAGTGCGCCCCCCGGACGGACTGGCTCTTCTCCTTATCTTATCGGGACCAGGAAAGTCGACAGAAAACGCTCCTTACCTCTCGATGTCCGTGAGCCTGGAGGAGTCCCGGAACCCTTTGGCAAAGGGGTTGCTGTCTATTTTCAGCTTGGTTATCTGGAAGGGGAAGAAAGGGTGACACAGCGAGGTCATTTCTGAGCCCAGGAAATACAAGCAGACAGAACGGTGGGTTCCTTTCCCAGCCTGGCTCCGTAAGGATATCCGGTGTCTGCCGGTACCGGGAGAAAGGACAAATTGCTAGAGAGTTCTCGGGAGAGAGGGATGTGAGGGGATGCGAGGGGAGAGCCTGGGAGAGAAGGCGGTGTCTGAGGACGGGCTTTGGGTCCATGGATGGAGATCATCAGGGGCAGGCGTCTCCTGAACAGTGGGAGCTAGTCAGACAGCTGTCATTGGCTCGGGCTCCACTGGGGAGGCGGCAGCTGTCCAGCAGCCAGCACTGGGGGGTAGGGGGTGAATGGGGAACAAAAATAAGAACCCTGCCCCCTGCTGACTTGGCTACATCATTTATTTATACCATGGGCAGCCGAAACCAGTTTGGCTCAGTGGATAGAGCGTCGGCCTGCGGACTGAAAGGTCCCAGGTTGGATTCCAGTCAAGGGCATGTACCTTGGTTGTGGGCACATCCCCAGTCGGGGGTGTGTGCAGGAGGCAGCTGATCCATGTTTCTCTCTCATCAATGTTTCTAACTCTCTATCCCTCTCCTTTCCTCTCTGTAAAAATCAATAAAATATATTTTTTTAAAAAGCAAAAAAAAAATTAAAAAAAAATACCACGGGCACATACTGTATATACTGGTCTATACCCTCATAGACAACAAGATTAAATGGTCAATAATAGCTTCATGTTTAATTCTATATTGAGACACGTGACATAAATAGATGCTATAGAGCTTTTAGAATATAAACTTACCTCAGTAACTCCCCATCCCTCCATCTTGCTAAATTAGACTCAAATATTGAGTCTATCCATGCAATGTTATTGATAGATTCTATGCTTATATAGGGGGATGGGGGGAGAGTTATTTGCTACTAAGAATCATGGCGTGAAGTATTAGTTGTCTATGCTGTGCTAGCCCTCATTCCTACAGAATTCATATTAATGGGAAAAGATCTATTAAGTCATATGCACTACATCTCCAAAGAATAATACATTAGGTTGGAAGCAAAAAAAAAAAAGTGAATAAAGAAAGGAAACACTGATTAAAAGATGCTTGTAGAAGTCCTGAGTGTAAGAACCGGGGCCCTTTAAGGGAGTCCCAGCTCAACCATATCACTACGAGAACCCAAGGCGACCTTCAGAGAGACACACCAGAGAGTCTTAACCCGGGAAAAGTTGTGG
>JAAGEH010000337.1:3310557-3350000 GCA_011751065.1 Lasiurus cinereus
TTCCGGTCAAGGGCATGCATGCATCCTGGTTGCGGGCACATCCCCTGTAGGGGGCGTGCAGGAGGCTGCTGATCGATGTTTCTCTCTCATGGATGTTTCTAACTCTCTATCCCTCCTCCTTCCTCTCTGTAAAAAAACAATAAAATATATTTTTTTTAAAAAAAGGAAAGGAAAACCAAGGAGATGGAAAGAAGTCCTGTTACGCCCTTCCTCTGAAATGTGAAACATTTTTGTGCTACGTCTGAGTATTCACCAACTAAAAGGACGGGAAGTATTATTCTCTGTTATCATAATTGAAGGAAGACTTTTGGCCACTTTGTTCCTGAAAAGCATTTGGAACATCGTATTTGTTGGTCTTTACATGTCCACGAAATAAGGGTGCTGCTTGTAGCGCTGTCCTAGAGAATAAATACTCCCAACACGTAATGCTGTTCACAGGCGGGTCGCCGCACCTTACGGCCTTGGCTTTGAACGAGAAAACGGATTCGCCTCCACCAGTCTTCCGATTTCTTTTGAGGTTTTCTCCCGTTGTGGGAATGCTAGACTTCCAACAGTCTTTGAACCCCTCCTTCCTGAGCCCTAGGAGTGCCTACCAGTGGTAACTTTCTTCTTCACATTTTGATGTGATCTCAAACTACAGGAAAGCTGAGAGGACAGTGCAGGGAGCTCTCAGACTCCTCGACTTACCCGTTGGCACAGCAGTGATTTAAGGCGAGGGCGCTCATGAGGAAAGGCGCTGGAGACTTAACCAGCTGTTTGCTCCCTCTCTGGCCCCTGTTATCTGGTTCTAGGAAAACAGCTGCTTTTGGAAGTTGGGGGGAGGAGGGGCTCTTATTGCTAAAACTACAGGGTCCCTGGATCCCCCCACCTTTGGACAGGTTTTATGAGCATTGTGAGCCGCACAGGGGTGTGGGTTCCAGCTGTGCACCAGCCTCGTGCTCACTGCACCATCACCCGACTCCTGGGCTGCCAGCAACCACCAGCCAGAAGTGTTTGCTGAACTTGGCTTCCAGAGAAAGCAGTCGGAAACATTATCCATCTTTTTACCAGTTAAGAAGCTAAAGGAACTCTTCTTCTGTTCACAGAAGAAAAAAAAAAGCGTTCTACTGGATTTTCTATCTTAAGATAAAATGATTTTTAGGAAAAGAAATGATTTTTAGAAAGAATTTTAATGTTCCAGGTCAGCAGTTCTCAACCTGTGGGTTGCGACCCCCTTGGGAGTCAAACGACCCTTTCATAGGGGTCGCCTAAGACCATCGGAAAATACAGATATTTACATCACGATGCATCACAGTAGCAAAATTTTATGGTTGGGGGTCACCACCACATGAGGAACTGTATGCAAGGATCGTGGCCTTAGGAAGGTTGAGAACCACTGTTGCAGGTAAACATGCATTTTTAAAAGACCCAGGGATATGTATTTAAAAACGGGCCACTCTATAGCAATTCATCTCCGAAGGTGTGGTTTGGCATCCTGGTATGAAGTCGGAGACAACTGGAGAAGCCACACACTTGAGGACTGAGGTGAGAAGGGACCCGAGTCACAGACAGTGATTCAGTTGGACAGCGCTTTGTCTGTCCCTGATACAGAATGCCTGCAGCCTGTGATGCCACTAAACACTGTCACCCAGGTCAAAGGTAAGGACCCAAAGCTAGTCACCCAGTAAACACAGGATGCGGGGTGGGGTGGGGGAGGGGGTCTTGATGAGCCAACCCGCAGGTGTGGCTTGTCATTCAAAAACAAATCTAAAAACCAGACATCTTGGACAGGAGATTGTGCGAGGAAAATGCATTCACAGGTAGGACAGCACACTTGTGAAGAAATCCTGCAGGTGAGCGTCCAGGCATGCATGTGCAAATCACCAACTAATTCGGGTCAAAACATACTTTCCCACATCTGATCTTAATAACAGAATACAACGCATGTCCTAGCAAAACTCTCTCTCCCTCAGCACCCCCTTTCCTATGGGTAGAGGTAAGCATGACGGGAGGGCAGAGTTTGACCAGCTGTGCCAACGAGAAGGGGACCTTCTAGGGGCTGACTGTCCACGTGACATCACGGGTCTCTGAGTACGGCCGAGGTTCCCAGGCGCGAGGTGAAACGGGCCCTCAGAGACCCATTTCTCCAATTATCAGGGAAAGATCTGTCCCCGGGCATTTAAAAATGAATCCTGACCCACGCTTCAACTCCACGGCCGTGGTCTGCCGCTCTACAAACAACGCCTGACCTTTAAATCTTCAACGACAAAACAGTTGGTTGAAAGTATAATGTATTTAGCTTTTATCTAATAATGCTGACAAATGTGATAATTTCCTCGCCAAAACCAGAGGCAAAACAAATATTAAAAGTCCCATTTTCATTACTTATGAATAAAACCACCAGCCATAATAAATGAGATGCTGTTTCACAAACTGGAAAATTCTGATTTGGTTTTTAATGGACGTAAAAATAACAATCCTCGCTAAAGGTTAAGGCATATAAAGGTGATCCTGAATGCGAACTTTTAAATTTTCTTCTCTCTTCTGTTTTTATTGTGCACAGAAAATTTCTAATATTTCCTACTATCCTTAGTAAATATTTACTGTATCTCCTACCCTGTTTCCCCAAAACTAAGACATCCCCTGAAAAAAAAGACCTACTTCCAGTTTTGCCTCTCACTGTAACATAAGGCATCCCCCTGAAAATAAGACCTCCCTAATAATAAGGCCTCCCCCGAACATCAGGCCTCCCTGGAATATAAGGCCCCCGAAGCTACCTTCAGGCATCTGACTCCTGATGTAAAGAGACCTCGCCCTGCCTGAACAGCTCCGGCTGCGCTGCGGCCCATCAGTGAGCCGGTTTGTGATGACAACTGCAGATTTTCCTGGGTTAAAAAGTCGTCTTATATGACCTTTTCTCACAAACATATGGCTGCTACCAGGTGCAGCCAGCGCCAGTGGCCATGCGGACCGCCGGTTTAAGGTCACTGCCATCTCATTACACTGCAGGTAAGCAGAGAGCACTTGTTGAAAATGGGGGGGAAAAAGATCACAAAGAGACGAAATCCTCTGAAAAGGAAGTCTCGGAGTCCCTCAGAGCCACAAGCCAAGAGCACCCCAGGTGCCTAACGCTTCGAGATTAGGCCACTGACGGTCGCACCCAAACAGGTGGATTCAAACAGAGAGGAGTGCAAGAAGGTCACCGTGGTGAGCTGTTTAACTCTCTGCCTCTGCTTCCCCTAGAAGGTGACAAAAAATACCGTTGTCCCTATCACACAGTCACCTACACCATGCCTTCGAAATGCTGCCTTGCCCACAGCCAGCGCCCACACACTAGCGGCTATAATTCTGTCAACAGTGCCCGCCCAGTACTGCCGGGACCTGGGTTGGAGAGGTACTGCTGGCATTTACTTATTCAGGATTGATCCTTCCCGTACGAAACCTCATCTGAGATGCCCTCCTGCGGAACGCCCTCTACCGCTGCTCTGACACCTTCAGATGGTCAGTACGATAACATGTGCGCATTCAGGTATCTCGTTAAAAAAGATGCCACTGACATGTTAAAAGGCCAGTGGCGACAGATCGTCTTCGGACCCTCCAGAGACAGACCATCCCACTCTAACGGTCATTCACCCGGAACCCAACACACAACATCAAGACAGGAGCAGAGCCAGAGACCTGGTGACCCCTAACTAGTCAAGTGCAAGCAAGATGCAAAGACCTAGCGAGGGGGCACACCATTGAATGAACAGGAAGTACGAATACATATCTTTGTTCATTTAATCATTGGATACTAAGTTGCACGCAACATGACACTTTACCTGTAAATACTCCCAAAAGTATGTACTGATAGGAGAGTATTATTTTTGTAGCCATAGATCTTTATCATAGCTAAGAAAATTATTAAGAATTATTCCTTAATAGCTTCTAAAGTTCAGTTAATATTACAGTTTTCAGCATGGGCTAACAAATGTCTTTCAGCTTGGTCTTTTTTTAAAAAAAATATATTTGTATTGATTTCAGAGAGGAAGGGAGAGGGAGAGAGAGAGAGAAGCATCAATGATGAGAGAATCATTGATCGGCTGCCTTTTTCACACCCTCTATTACCCATCGAACCTGCAACCTGGGCACATGCCCTGGACTGGATTCGGACCGGGACCCTTCGGTCCGCAGGCCACGGCTCTTACCACTGGGCCACACCAGCTGGGGCTCAGCTTCCTCTTGTTGCTTTTCCCGAGAGACCCAACACCCTGTCTCCTCGGATGCACTATCCACTCTAACAGTCATTCACCCGGAACCCAACACACAACATCAAGACAGGAGCAGAGCCAGAGACCTGGTGACCCCTAACTAGTCAAATGCAAGCAAAATGCAAAGAGGGGGCACACCCCCGAATCTGTCAGGTAACCTGGCAGTGTGATTCCTTCCCCGAAAGCATACACAGCACAAAGAATCCCAGCCGGGCCTTCCCGGCTGTGGCTGTGGACATTACTCGTCCTCTCTAACCTTGGCTTCCTCACTCCAGAATGTTGCTGTTACCCCCAGTCTGCAAGGTTACGCTCGCCGTGAGAGAAGAAGATATATGGGGAAGTGTCTAATAGCACCCAGGTCTTACTAAGACTTTGATAAATAGTTAGTGAATTGAACTAACCCATAGGGATAAAAAAAAATGCACACATTTTAAATGGGAGGTACAACAGAGAGTAGACAATAGATCACTCAACATCATAAATTAAAATCTTGATGTTAATTAAATCCACGCTGCTTGCCTACTACAGTTTATTATGTCAAGAGACATTTAAAATTATTCTATTAGAATGAGCACACCCTATATTGCAGCTGAATAGGCCTCAGAAAGTGTCTAAAGCAGTGGTTCTCAACCTTCCTAATGCCACGTCCCCTTCGTTGCTACTGCACTGCAAGGAAAATAATTTTATGGTTGGGGGTCACCACAATATGAGGAACTGCATTAAAGGGACGTGGCATTAGGAAGGTTGAGAACCACTGGTCTAAAGCATCAGTAGTGTGGGCAGTAGGCTAGAATATGTGTGCTCATTTAGCAATAAAATAAAATAAAATAATTAAATAAAATAAATAAAATAAATGGAACATCTATATTTTATGGGGCGACAATGAGTGTATGGCTAGGTACCTTAGGCGGCTCTATCAGGAAGAGGAAAAGGAAGCAGGTAATTTCTCCAGAAGAAAATCTGAGAAGCCCGATAGGGGCGGGTCTGGGTCAGAGAGTGGGCAGGGAACCACCTCACCAGGAGCCCACAGATTCTAGAAAAGGTGGTGCCATCCGGACCCGCATCACCGTGAGTGTGGGTCACTCAACACACGCCGAGGCCCTGGCTGACACTCAACGGCATTCTCCAAAGAGAAAGTCTATTCCAAGTACGGGGACCCCGTTCTCCCCACGAAAATGGAAGAGCCTCCTCAACCCTTCTCTGACCCAGGGCATGAATGGGTAACGGGCACTCACCAGCTGGTTCTGGTAGGCGGTGACGGCCGTGAACACCGTCTCTGGGAAGATGAACGTCCTGAACTCCTCAGACTTCAGATTGAGCAGCGAGGCCGTGTGGTCTTTCTTCTTAATGATGTGTACGCGGGGCTGGTACTTGTGCATCGAGTTCAGAATGATCTACAACGAAGGAGTGGGGGTACCGGATGTTAGGGGTTCACAGTGCTCACCAGGCCACGCTGCAATGAGGCAAACAAAGAGCCACGATGTCTACAGTTTCGATTTCTGTTTCTTTAAAGAGGAGGATCTACCCTAATCCATTCCTAAAACAACTCGTGTTCACAGGATACTGCGGAGTCGTCCCTGTCAATCACAGTTCATCCAACCAGCGGCCGAGAATCCAGGTCCAGCATCTTTCTAAAGACCTTTCCTAAAATGATGGGGGAACGTCATGTGGAGAATGCATCTGTTTTTAAATCAGGTCTTCAAAATAGTTCTTGTTTGGGCCCAGGTTGGTGTTGTTCAGTGGATAGAGCATCGGCCTGGGGACTGAAGGGTCCCAGGTTTGATTGCGGTCAGGGGCATGTACCTTGGTTACGGGCACATTTCCAGTGGGGGGCATGCAGGAAACAGCTGATTGATGTTTCTCTCTCATGGATGTTTCTGACTCTATCCTTCTCCCTTCTCCCTTCCTCTCTGTGAAAAATCAATAAAATATATTTTTTTAAATAGTTTTTGTTTATTAGTCTGGTTCAATCAGAGGATATAGGTCTACATTTTCCAAAGTAAGAAATGATATAGGCTAGGCAGACAGGTCCTGGTTAAAACAGTGACTCTGCCCCTTTCTTGCTCTTTAATCTTGGAGTCAGTGACTCCAGCTCTTTAAACCTCATCTCAAATACAAAAGTAACCCCATAGTTTATGGTGGGGATTAGAAGAGGTAACCCTGGTAAATCACACAGCAAACAGGAAGTGCTCGTTACTGAGGAGCATGGAATAGCATCACGGACAGTTCCTGAAGCAGAAATCTCATCAGATGAGCGAAGAGGCCTGTGCCAGCGGTGTTGGTTCTAGTCCCTGTTGCTAAGAGCTCAGCATTCCAGTTTCTCCTTTGCCACATTCGGATGAAACTCCTTTATTGACCCCAAATCATCCAACTGTTTCGTTTTTAACTGCAAGACTTCTCTGTGCTTTAATTTCCGAGACTCTCTACATAACGGGATACAGAATGAGTAAACAGCACTTTCCCAAACTTCCTTTGACATCTTTTCAAATGGCTGGCTTGGACCTGCAACCAAATGAATTGCCCACATCCATTTGCCCCAGGGGGGGCCTTGTTGATCTTGTTGATCCAGACCCAGTCAGAGGAAGCGGGTTAATTCGCAGCTCTGCTGGTGGCGCTGCTCAGCGCTTAGAAGCCGTGAACAGGTCTCACCTATCTGGACAGACACCCCGTGGTTCTACTGCATCTCACGTGAGTGTGCTCAATGGAACATGCTTTGGGCAATCCCCAAATTGGGGGGGAAGAGTGTCTCAGCCCCAATTCCTTTTATGCTGCATTATCTGACATGCCACTGACCGAATTCAGATGACTAACACAAGAAAGGCAGGTAGTAGCCTGCAACAGGCATGTTCTCTTTGTTTAATGCAGTGGTTCTCAAACATCCTAATGCCACGTCCCTTTAATGCAGTTCCTCATGTGGGGGTGACCCCCAACCATAAAATTATTTTCGTTGCTTGGGGGTCACCACAGCATGAGGAACTGCATTAAAGGGACGTGGCATTAGGAAGGTTGAGAACCACTGGTTTAATGGGCACAGAACAGAGCAGTTGCTAAAGTCCTGGGAAATCCGTGGCGCTGAAGGCCCGCCCCCTTGCATAACAATGGTCTCCTGGGAGATGAATCCTGGGAGGTTCTCAGAGAGGATTCACAGGGAGAAGGTGGGAGGGGCAGAAGGCAAGGGGGAATGAGAGGGAGGAAGTTTGGGGTGACTTCTCCATGCCATCCCCTCTGGAACCCACCCAGGGCCAGTTCCGCACTTACATGGCCGTGTTGATCCAGCTCATTGTTGGTGAGCTTGACCTTCTCAAAGGACACCATCTGCTTGAGCAGCTGCTCCCCGGTGAAAGGGGAATCTGGGTGCACATACAGCCTGAAAAATCAGGAGAGATTCCACTGAGGCGTTTTTCTTTTTATATTTTTTTTTATTGATTTTTCACAGAGAGGAAGGGAGAGGGATAGAGAGCTAGAAACATCGATGAGAGAGAGGCATTGATCAGCTATCTCCTGCACACCTTGTACTGGGGATGTGCCTGCAATCAAGGTACATGTCCCTGACCGGAATCGAACCCAGACCTTTCAGTCTGCAGGCCGGCGCTCTATCCTCTAAGCCAAACCGGTTTCGGCGAGGCATTTTTTTTTTAAATAAAACATACACAAAAACATGCTCTCTGAGAGTTATAAAATATTCTGACTCTACAGGAACACAAACTCCTGTATAAATGGTGAATTTTATTTACCCTGTATAATGTCACGTTTAATAATACAGCCATACCAGAAGAACTCCAAAACCTCTAAGTGTACATTTCTTCATGTCCAATGCTCTAAAAGGGGTAACACTTAATACATTTCCTATCATCTGTCTGAGCAAGCCATTTTTAAAGATGAGGTTTTTCCCTATCTATCTAACAGGCTACTACTGGGCTACCTCTGTAAAATATAAAATCTAGTGACAGGTATTTTCCACAGAAAGATTGGGCTATACCAACTGTATAATAAGTTCCCAGGAGAAGCCTTGTTAAAACTCAATGAAAACGAAGAATTTAAAAACAAACAAAAAAGAATTCTAAAGACTCCGATCATTTAAAATTGAAGGTGACCGAATTTAAATTCTATATTCTTTATAAAATACAGGACAGAGTCACGTGAATACAGGGACCTGGGAAGTTTTAACAGCCCACACATCATCACGCTGTGAAGTGTTGAGAGTGAAAACAAGCTGAGAAAGCTTCAGATTATTCAACGTATTCATTTGCAAAAAGCCTAAGCAAAAAAAAAAAATGTACCTATGGAGCATTTATCATCTATCGATCGGCTGCTGCGTGCAAAGCCATCTTTCTCAGTGAAACGCCCGGCATTTGTTCTGTCTCCGAGGATCCGACTAAGCACAGCCCTTTGTCCATCCCAGCCACTTGACAGAAGCCTTTCTGAAGTCGGGGAGACCACAAAACCAAGGAGAGGGGGAGACTCAAGGGCACAAATTCCTTCCTAGCGGTCACAGGTTCTCTGCAGATGGATTTCCCATAGGACATTGCAACTACCTACCGCTAAGGGGCCAAGGCCAGGGAAAAGGTCACAGAGCCTTTCCTCGCAGTGTCCACGGGAAGAGCAAGAAGTGGGTGCCCTGCCGAAACCGATGTGGCTCAGTGGATAGAGCGTCAGCCTGCGGACTGAAAGGTCCCAGGTTCGATTCCGGTCAAGGGCATGGATCTTGGTTACGGGCCCATCCCCAGTGCAGGATCTTGGTTACGGGCCCATCCCCAGTGCAGGAGGCAGCTGATTGATGTCTCTCTCTCATCGATATTTCTAACTTTCTATCCCTCTCCCTTCCTCTCTGTAAAAAAATCAATAAAATATATTTTTAAAAAAAGAAGAAGAAGAAGTGGGTGCCCTGGTCTGGCACGGCAGGGGATGGAGAAGAGCAGCATCAGGTGCTCATGCTGAAACAAAGCCCCCAGAAGCAGTCCCTTCCCCCCAGAAGCAGTCCCTTCCCCCCAAAAGCTGCCGGAGGTCAGGGTTCTTCCTGATCCCAGGCAAGAGCCAGGAGACTTCCTTTAGTGCCGCTGGCCTGCCTGCTGGTTGGACTGCTCGCTACAGGAGGAGGGCTCAAAACCGCCCTTCGGGTGAAGACTTCTGGGGTCACACAACCATCCTGGCTTCTCACGTGTCAAACCCGCCCAAGGCTACACCTTTCTGGTGCCCTTGTTTCACGGATCAGCCCCACGCCCCGGCCTCCCCGCCAAAAAGACGGCTCCAGAACGTGTCCCAGAAGCTGCTGACGTGTTCTCCCTTCCAGTATCCGTTCACCCAATGGAGTCCTATCCGTAAAGCTTAACGCACCTGCACGTCGGTTACTTTAAGGAAAAGGAAACGTTCTACGCGGAAGGAGAGCGCTATTTTAGATGCCTGTCAACTCTTGCCCTTTACTACGGTCCGATGACATTGTCAAATGCGTCCAAGGAATTTCCACCGTCGGCACAAAATGGCACAAAATAGACCACCCTCCCCGCTTCCCCTCCTTTTCCTGATGGGGGGCCCAGAAAATGCAGCACTATTTCTTTTTTAAATAATAACAAAGAAATTACCTCCAGTATGTCTATCCCATCCTATTTCTATCCCACTGAGCATTTCCACACCAGAGAGTTTTACCTGCTCTCAACAGAAACAGGCTGAACGAAGACGAACGAAAAAACATCCAGAAAGCCCCTCTGCTCGCCAGATCCCCGGGACTTAAAATTCCTGCAATAGCTCACACATGCTTCAGCCAAGAGAGGGCATGGGTACGTGCGTTCCTTCCCCAGCCAGAGCAGAACCCTAACGTAAACAAGGCATGCCCTCGTCCCAAAGTCCTGCTTCCCCTTCCCTTCAGAGAGAAAAGTCAAAGCGATTAACTTCTCAGAGCAAAGACTCCGAAGGAAAAAGAAAAAAAAAAAGATAGAAGGATTTGTTTGTAAAACAAATGGTTAGGAAGCTGCTGAAATCCCTCTCTCCTGTAAAAGCTATTTGGTAGTAGTAAATAGTGGAGAATACGCATTATATTCATCTTAATATCTATTATAAACTGTTTTAAAAAAAGAGTAACCGTTTTTTAAAATGCCTTTTGTCGTTTCAGAGGTTGTTAAGGTGCTGACCTGGAAGGGTTGGGATGCCCTTCCTGCTCTCCGCGGGCAGGGGAGCTCTGAGAGGCTTCCTTTCGACTCTCCTCTCTCCTCTGGGGAGCCCAGCACCCCGTGGCCTCGGCACTGGCACAGCTGCCAAGTCAGCGCAGGTGCCGTGTGACCCACTGTGTGTGGAAATGGTCTGGGCAGGTTCTGTGGCCTGAGACCCCCGGCGACACGCTTACAAAGAAACAGCTGGACCTTCAATGCATCTAAATCTTTGCATCGAAATGCAGCTTCAGCCCCGATAGGAGCTTTCAGTCCATCCCATACACCAGCCCCAAAACAGCTCGAGAGCTGGGCGCCTTGGCTGAGTGTCAGCTCAGCTGGCAGTCTTCGTGTGAAGACTATCCCTTCGCAGCCTGTCGCTCTAGCTGTTCATTGTGCACAGAAGCCAACATGTGGACGGGAGGTCTAACCCCCCAAAACCCCACTGGGCAAAGCAGCAGTAACAAAGGTTTACCTGAGTGTTTTTAAAAACAGGGTTCTCCTGGGAGAACGTTATTCCCAATGACTAGCACCAAAACAAACACGTGTGATCCCTAATATCCCAACTGAGTCCTGTTTCATGCAAAAAAATAAAAAAAGCTAACCTCATGTTGAATTACATTCATCCACTTAAATTTTCAACTTAAAAATCTCTGAACGCTTTCTGGACAAAAACCCACCACATTTTACCAGAAAGATATTTATTATGTGCAGCTATAACTACACTGTTAACAATCATTTACTATCAGCAACCACTTCACCAAAAGGCGCTTTTTAAAAACAGGATTCTGGGGCAGCCACTTCCTGCTCCTGTTAAGCAGCCAGCTTCTAAGGAATATTCCACATGCCATGTGAGGAGGCTTTGACCTTTGAGTTAAGAGGAAAAGGCACAAACCCCGCCTTTCTCGGGGACCAGCTGGTATTTTAGCCGATCCGGATCCTGGGGTGTCTGGGCTGGGAACCCTACCAGAGCGCCGAGCTGTAAAAACAGACCCGCTGATAATCCAACCCGCCCGGGCAGGAGGTGCTCAGCTCGCAGGGTTCAAAGGCGCACTCGGCCAGGCACGAGTCTGCAGGTACAAACCTGGCGGGCAGCGGAGGGTCGGCCTTGCCGGCCACCAGCCAGGAGGAGCGGTGGTAGGCATAGCGGTACCGCTTGTTGTCCACGGGGACGATGTCCATCAGCACGATGTACTTGGCCTCAGGGTCCACGCCCGAAAACGACACCCGGATCGTCGGGAACATCCTCCTGACGCAGGGAGGGAGACGGAGGAGAGGCCTGAGCGCGAAGCCCGGAGGGAGGGCTGCTGAGTTGGAGGGGAGGGGAGGGGAGGGAAAAACAGGGAAGGGAAGGGTGCGAAACACACACCTCCCCCCCCACTGCCACTCCCAGAGGCCCCCACACCCTTTCTGTTCCCGGTAAAGCCGGAGATGGGAGTTGGAGACGGATGTGCTAGACAGTTTTACCAGCGCCTCTCGGCTGGGAAAGTCGTGTTTCGTTTCGTTTCGGATGCCCGAGTCTGTGACTGTGGGAAAGCCTAGCTTTCAGCAGCCCCCTGGGCTCGGACCCTGGGTCTGCTTCTCCCTGGGGCCTCGGGGAGAAAACCCGCTCCTGCCACAGAGAGCCCAGCAGGGTTCTCAGTTTGGGGGGCTCGGGGGACCTTGGCTACATCCCCCCGAGTCCTGAGAGCTGGAGCCAGGACACCGACCTCCAGAGCCCGGCTTCCCGCCCGCCCTGAGCCTGCCCAGCGGCACGCCAGGGGCCGGGGAGCCAGCGCCCCTCCTACAGGGGGCCCCCTTACAAATCGCACTGCCACCCAGGTTCTGCTCCTTGAGGGGGGACTGGAGCTTCTGAGGACAGAGCCCGTAGAAAGGAAGCTGCCTGCCTCCCTTGCAGCACCCAGCTGTCTCCCTCACCCCTCCCCCGTTCCTCCTTCTCTCCAGGGGCTGAGCCTGCACCCCGAAACCCTCCCGGGCTGCAGGAGCGGGGTGGGGGGGTGGACACAGATATTCCTGGTCCCTGTGCCCTTCTCATCAAGCCGGAGGTGAGATTTCCCACGGCCAGATCCTGAGAAAACCAAGGCCTGGGAATTCTCTGAGCAGCGCTTTCCACAGGGAAAAAGCCCTCCCCAGCGAAACAGCGCTCTCTCTGGGCTCAGAACCCGCGGGGATTCACCCAAATCCCGGCGGCAACGCCCCCCAGCCACCCCAGGAGCACCCCCGCACCCGCTCCCCGCCCGCCAGGCCCCGCACCTGCCAGACTTGGTGATGATCATCTCGGTGCCCAGCTCGTGGAACTTGTCCCAGAGCTCCTTGGTCTCGAGGCTGCAGGCGATCTTGGCCATCTCCTCGCTGGGGACGATGGGGGTGGTGGGGATCAGCGGCTCGGTGCACAGCGAGGAGGACGCCGGGCTGCCGCCGGCCCCGCCGCCGCCGAACTCCGCGTGAGCATCCAGGCTGGCGAGCTCGCCCAGGGGCTGGGCACAGGACGACTTCTCCACGAATTGCTCTGCGAGAGAAGGGGCCCGGCCGCTGATGCTGGGGGCGACGGTGCGGGAAGGGGGGCCACACCCGGATCGGGCCTGGGGAAAGGGGAGCTCAGAAACTCCAGGGAGGCCGCTGGGAACCACCGTTTTTATGGATCAAGCATGCGCTTCCCGGGAGCAGCGCAGCCAAGATTTGCTTATGGGACCGAACGAACGAGTGAGTCCCAGAGGCAGGGTTTGAGGGTTTGTTACCCCGACCGAGCCCACACTGAGATCAGGCGTGGGAAGGCGGGGACCACGATGCATAAAAAGCAAGGGTTCCTGCTTGCGTCCCTCCCACGTCCCGGACCTCACAGCCTGGGGGAGCCTTGGACAACCAAGAGAGACTTCTGTCCGGGGAGAGCCGGGAGCGAGGAGATGAGCTCTCTCTCTCGCCGAGAGGAACCCCCTCCTCGTGGAGTCCCCGCTCCACAGAAAACAGAAACCTGGGTGGGCGCGGAGAGGCGGTTAAAAATAAAAAACGAATCCTGGCACTTTCTCTGCCTGCCTCTCACGCCAGAGGCCTTCGGAGGTTAGATTAGAGCGAGTGTCTGGTTCCCTCCCGGCCCGAGATCTGCCGCAAAAAGACTAGCATCTGGCTGGTTAAACCACAGGAGAGCGAGCTCCGGGCCATTTCTGGCCGAAAAGGTGTTAGAATGGAGGAAACCGCCCTGAACCCCGGCTGGCAGGCATGTGAAAGGAGGAAGGAGGCTTTGCCCTCCACGGGGAGGCGGGAGTCCCCCTCCCAGGAGCCTAACATCCCCCCCCCACCCCCATAGCATAGCTGATAAGGGCCTGGGACTCCACCAGTCACTTTGATGGAGTACAGGGGGACTTTGGTAATTATCCCAATTATCTCGCAGCCCTTAAAAAAGAAACTACTTGAATCTGCGATGTGAAACTGACCTCCACACCGCTCTCTCCCAGGCGCCCCCGGGAACCAAAACCGGTTCTAAATGGAGGTCTGCGCGGAGGAAATGTTTGATTGTCTGTATTTCTCCCTGACGCAGAGCAGCAAAGAGAGCGTTTTTACCTTTCCTTCTTTTTACCGTAACAATCCAACTCCTAGGAAGGTTTCTAAGTTAAAAATCATCCAATTATTCACCTCATCCCTATATTTTCCAGTGGAAAATAAAGAGACTCGTGCTAGGGGGAAAATCTTCTCCTCTGAGAATATGTTCAGAAGCTCATTCACAGGGAATTTTCTTATTTCCTGACCATTGAGCACCGAAAGCTCCCTCCGCCTGGGACTAACCAGTGCATCAGGGCTGGGATGTGGAGGAAGCAGAAAAAGAAGAAGAAGAAAACCTCACGGAAATGCTTTCGCACCATGTCAAGCGTCAATAATGTCTCAAAAAAAAGTTTTTCTAAGGGAAGAGTCTGAAGCGATGCTTCTGAATAGACTTACAGGATTTACAGGGGCAGTCCCAGCCTCCTCTGGCCTCTACCCCGGCTTCAACAGCTCAGTGGGGTTTCATACCTTATTCTCCCTTAACAGTACCCCGTCTTTCTCTTGCAGGGAGTCCCCAGCTTACAGTCAGTGACCTCTAAAGGGGACCGGAATGACTTCTGGTTCCTCAGGGGGGTGCTGAGCCACAGACGGGGGGTGTGGGTGGGGAGGGAGGGGTGGTGGCTGTGAGCTGGGCTCCTCTAGAATGCAGAGCGGGCGTTTTTGCTCAGGAAAATAAACAGACAGGGAGGCAATGTGGAGAGGACGGTGGGGCGGAAGCCAGCTGGTTCCCCAGGCTGCTGTCTGTCTGTCCTTCTGGGAGGAATCTTACCCTGGAACGGCCTTTTCCTGCTGCATCCCCAACTGTGATGGGGGCATCGAGAAAGGACCCATCCGGAGCCCCCAAAACAGGAGTGGGTACCGTTAGCAAGTCCCCCACCCACAACGTTGGGACTGGTGGTTAATTAATATTTTTCCCTGCCGGCCTGGGCTGGTTGGAGTGCTGGTTTCCATTCCGTTGGCAGGTTTGGGTTGAGATGGGAGGGAGAAGGGGGTGCGTGGGAAAGGCCGGGAAAAAGCCAGAGAAAGCCGGGGAGGAGAGACTTTTTGACGTTACATTTTCTGGAGCTCTTCCGGTTTCTCCTTCCTGGGTGCCGAGTGACTCCAGGGGTTGTAATTCTCTTTCTTTCTGCTCAGGGCCCTGGTTTTTCACCTCTAGGACTGCATTTTTTTTTTATATTATTGTGGATTTGGACGGGAGATGTTAAATTGTTGGCAGGAGGAAGGAGGAAGGGAAAAATCGGGAGAGTTCAAAAGAAACATCATCCCGTTGGCTATTTGGTGTTTTCCTACTGTTTGGGGGCTGCCAGCGGGTCGGGGTGTGAAATAATTATCTCCCGGGGACCCCAGAGGTGGCATTGCGACGCTTCTGTCTCAGCTGTGAGGACACAGGGAGACCGCAGAACGCCCCTGTGCCGAGGGGACCAGCACCCCTCTCCTCCCGCCCCGGCGGAGTCTTCTATAAATGGTCAGGGCCGCTGCACAAACAGAGCTCAAAGTCGAGGAATTCGGAAAATGGGGACGGGCTCCTGTGTTCACCCACCGCTCCTGCAATGCCGGCGCGTAAAAACGAGGCCTCATGGAGGAGCCCAGGGCTGGGGAGCAGCAGGCCCGGCCCCTGCCCCAGCCCGGGCTGTGGGTCCAGTCCTGTCCAGCCCGGGCTGTGGGTCCAGTCCTGCCCCAGCCCGGCCTGTGGGTCCAGTCCTGTCCAGCCTGGGCTGTGGGTCCAGTCCTGTCCCAGCCCGGCCTGTGGGTCCAGTCCTGTCCAGCCCGGCCTGTGGGTCCAGTCCTGTCCAGCCCGGCCTGTGGGTCCAGTCCTGTCCAGCCCGGGCTATGGGTCCAGTCCTGTCCAGCCCGGGCTGTGGGTCCAGTCCTGCCCCAGCCCGGCCTGTGGGTCCAGTCCTGCCCCAGCCCAGCCTGTGGGTCCAGTCCTGTCCAGCCCGGGCTGTGGGGCCCATCCCGCCGGCAGGAAAACGAAATCCAACCCGTTCCTGGCGCAGAGCCCCTTCCATCGCACCCGCAGGTGCCGCCCGCCTCGGAGACGCTGCTGCGTCTCTAAAACCGGGTTTTAGTCTCCTGTCTCCCGCCAGGTCGTTCTCCCCACAATTACGCACCCGCACCCACGCCTCCCGGGGCTCCAGGCGAAGACGGGGCGCGCCCACCGCCCCCAACGAGATGCCAAAGGGCTGGTGTTTCAGACTCTGAAGCTCCCAGAGGAATCGTGGGGCGTCCGAGGGGGAACATCTCCCACCCCGACTTACGGCCTGAGCCAGGGGGTGCCGCCTCCCGGAGCCCCTCCACCCCCAAAACCCCGCGGACAGCGGGCCGCCGACTCACCCAGCGGCTTGATGGTGCTCTCGGCGGCCTCCTTCTCCTTGGAGCCGCCGCCGCTGGACATGAGCGCCGCGATGGAGAAGGCGTTGGCCCGGGACGAGAGCTGGGGCTTGGGCGACGCCGTGAACTCCATGGCCCCCCGGGGCGCGGTCCGGGCTCCGGCGGCACAGGACCGGCCGCCCCGCGGGAGGGAGACCGAGCCCGCCCCGCGGCGCGCCCGGCAGCGGCCGAGGGCGCTCACAGCGCAGCCGGGGGCTCCGGGGTGTCCGTCCCCGACCCCCCGAGAGCGCCGCGCGGGCCTGGGAAGCAGCCGGAGAGGACGGAGAGGGGGTCCCCGGGCGCACCCCGGCGCGCGCGGCCGGACCTCGGGCTGCTGCGCCCCTGGACGCTGGAGACGGGCACCCGCGGCGCAAAGCCTGGGGGTCCCGGGGTGCAAAGCTCGGGGGTCCCGGAGCGCAAAGCCCGGGGATCCCGCGGCACCCCTTTCCCCCCGCGGGGCGCAGCCGGAGGGCCCCCAGCCGCACGGAGCCCCGGAGCGGGCGCGACAGCCGGGAGCCGGGAGCCGCTGGCCGCGCCGCGCGCCCCAGGACACTGCGCCCGCGCTGGCCGCCCCGCGCCTTAATCCGCCGGCGGCGCCGTCCCCGCGCCCGGCAGCCAGTCAGCGGCGCCCCACGTCACCGCCGCCTGCGGGCGTGGCCTCGCCGCCCCGCCGCCCCGCCGCCGGCTCCCTTTGGGGGGTGCCGCCCCCCACCCCCAAAGCTGGTCTCGGGGCGACAGGGAGGGGCGCGCAGTCGCGAGGGGGGCATTTTCGCGGCCGCCAACCCGAGGTTCCCGGCAGGGGCGCAGCGCGGGGGCCCGGGCC
Source organism: Lasiurus cinereus (assembly GCA_011751065.1). NCBI lineage: Eukaryota > Metazoa > Chordata > Mammalia > Chiroptera > Vespertilionidae > Lasiurus > Lasiurus cinereus. The sequence continues at coordinate 3,327,657 of JAAGEH010000337.1, forward strand.
GCAGGGAGACTCGGGGATCCCGCTGCGCCCCGGGGACAGAGCTTAGCCTGACGGCGCGCCCAGGTCCAGAGGGGCCTCTGGGAACGCCCCAGGCTCGGGGCAGCCCCCCCTTCCCAGGCGGGGTCCCGGGACTGGTGGGGTGACGGGGAGTGGGGGCGAGGCGCAGCCCCGCGAGAGGGGCGCTCAGGGGGCGCGGGGAACCGTGCGCACAGGAGGGCGCACTCGCCGCCGGGGTTTGGGCTGCACCGCGGGGTGCTCCCCGCTACCCCTCGGGTTCTTGGGCTGCACCGCGGGGTGCTCCCCGCTACCCCTCGGGTTCTTGGGCTGCACCGCGGGGTGCTCCCCGCTACCCCTCGGGGTCTTGGGCTGCACCGCGGGGTGCTCCCCGCTACCCCCCGGGTTCTTGGGCTGCACCGCGGGGTGCTCCCCGCTACCCCCCGGGTTCCCGTTCTGCTGGGGACTCGGGAAGACGGGGCTTCGAGCTCCGGGAAGCGGGGCCGCGGCCCGTTGCGGGGACACGGGGGCGCGGGGGACGCGGGAGCGGTGCGCTCGCAGCCTGGGCTGCGACCGGCTTCCCACGGCCTGGCGTGGGGGCGTGGGGGTGGGCTTGGGGGGAAGGCATTGAGGGGGGTCGTCGTGTCGGCCTGGTCCAGCTTAAATAACTCGAATTCCCCGCATTCGCAGGGTAATCCGCTCCCTCCCGCGGAGCCCGCGGGCGGACGCGCCAGGCTGCGCGTGTAAACCTTTGCGCTCCTGGTCGGCCGGTCTGGCGAGCGCGGGCCTCTGGGGGGGAGGGCGGGGGGTGTCGCAAAGGAAACAAGAAAAGCACCCCGTTTCCTTCCCACCAGCTTTCCTCGCTGCCCCCCTCCACCCGCCCCGGCTCCACCATAAGTCCGTGGGGAAGGCGAGGAGTCGGCTCAGCCGGTCCGCTCCCCGCACAGCCGGGTGTCCGTCTGACCACCGCCCCGGGGTGCCCGGGCACGTGTCCCGCAGGCAGCACCCCGTGCAGAGCGCTGCGTGCGTGTTCGGGGTCCATCACACCACGCTTTGGTGCTGGAAGGGGCTCAGCCGTCCTCCTCCCTCTCTCTCTTCCCTCCCTCTCTTCCTTCCTCCCCTTTTGGGAGAGAAGGGCAGGTCTCCAGTGCAGTAGCTCAGCCGGCTCCGAGCTCTCAGGAGCCCGAGGCCGCACCCCAGGCCGTGGTCCTGATCACCCCCCCCCCCCCCCCCCCACCCTGCCCCGCTGGGCCGCTCCTGCGGGCGGACAGGAGGGCTACGCGGGCCTGGAATAGAGGCTTTCCGCGCGGTGGAAAAGAGAGCGCACCAACCGGGCGCCCAACGATCCGTTTCCGTTCCTGGGTCTTTGCTGCTCGGCTGCGTGGGGACAGCCCAGCCCCAGCCCAGGCCCAGCCCCAGCCCAGGCCCGTCCGCTATTAAGGTCTCCACCTGCCCCCCACCCACCTCCATTCAAGGTGACCCTTCCCTCTCTCCCGTGCAAGGATCCTTTCTGCCCCCCACGCTTCAAGTTTGACCGGGAAGGAAGGCAGGCTGAGAGTTTTGGTGGATGTGGTGGTGAGTGGGTGTCTGTTTCTTGTGTGTGTGTGTGTGTGTGTGTGTGTGTGTGTGTGTTTAGGGGGGTCAGGTCAGGATTCCTGTAGAATTCACTATGTGCTCTGCCGGTATTCGTTTTCAAAAACCTATTTTCCCTCAGTTTACAAAGCACTGGCCATTGCTTTTTCTACACACGGGGAATGCTGTATTTTTCCTTACTTGTCTTAATGGGTCAGACCGCAGTGTGAATAATATCCCGAGAAGGCGCTTCTAGAACGACTGGCCGAGAAGGGACGCTGACCAGTGGGGCCAGCTGGGGCCTCCTGCAACAGGGAACTGGCTGTGGGTCCTGTCACCCGCAAAGGGAGAAGGAAGTCGGTGGGCACTGAGGCAGGGGCAGCCGGCAAGCCGGGGGAGTGGAAAAGGCCGCTTTCCACAAACCGGGGCGCCAGAGGGGAGCCGTCGGGGGCGCCTAACCAGCGATGCATCTTGCCGGCATTGAAATCTCGGCAGGAAAACGTGTACACTACAAGGTAATTATCCGCATCGAGGCCTTCCCGGGGATTTATTGCTTTTGCAAATCAATACAGCGCCGTAAAAAAACGGGGCGGTACCCGCAGAGAGGTGCTGTCAGAGGGTGACTCCCAGGCCTGAGGGCTGAAGGCTGAGGCCCTCCTACCCCCGACCCCCACCCCCAACCCCGCCTTAGGGCAGGTTGACCGGCAAAGCCACCAAAGAGGCTGGAAGAAAGCAGACCCATCAACACCTCCCCCCCACACACACACCCAGGCCTGGCCCAGGCTGAGGACAGGCCAGACTTGGTGCCGCTGGGACCCATCGCCTTGGACTTCGAGAGACTCTCTCTCGCCTGTAACCCGTGTTTGCCGTGTGGGTTTCGGACACCTCTCAGAACCTCTGTTTCCTCGCCTCCATTAAAACAGGACCAGCAAGCCGAAACCGGTTTGGCTCAGTGGATAGAGCGACGGGCTGCGGACTGAAAGGTCCCAGGTTTCATTCTGGTCAAGGGCATGTACCTTGGTTGCGGGCACATCCCCAGTAAGGGGGCGTGCAGGAGGCAGCTGATTGATGTCTCTCTCTCATCGATGTTTCTAACTCTCTCTCTCCCTTCCTCTGTGTAAAAAATCAATAAAATATATTTAAAAAAAAAAAAAACAGGACCAACAATGTATTCCCACCCCGAACATGGCCTTGACGAGGTGACATTATGTAACTGGAACAGTTACCCCAGTTTAAGCAATGCATTAAGTGCAGAGTTTTATTGCACTTAATTTCTGAGCTGCAATTTCTGATCAGTCGCAGAGCTGTAGACGGTTTGAACATGTGCCAGAGATTGGGGTCCCCTGTGGTGGTGAGGGAGCTGGAACCCGGCTGCACCGGGGAGGGAGGGGATGTCAGCGTTGGGTGACAGGGCGGAGTTTGCTCACGGGACTCCTGTCGCATGGAGGGCTGGCCAATGCCTCATCCTCGCCGCCCTTCCACACCTCTTTGCAGCTCCCACAATTCAGAAGCCAGTTCACTCCAGAACTGCCCGGAAGTTACAGGCTTCGCACTGGTGGCCAAGGGTCCCTAACTGCAGCTAAAGCAGAGCCTGGGCCGGCAGCACAGGTATTGCCCGCTAGTGTCCATGATGCACTGGGAGCCAGAGCTGCGCTGGGGCAGGGGGCAGGGTGAGGGACCCAGAGGCCATCAGGCACCCGCCTGTGAACCCCAGACAGAAGGTGGGGCAGTAGGGGGGGGGGGAGACACGGGTTTCTCAGCACCAGGCAGACACCCCGCCCCCTCCCTGCTGGTGACAGCCCCACCTGCTGGCTCAGTGGTTGAGCATCATCCGTGAACCCGGAAGTCAGGTACCATTCCTGTCAGGGCACGTGCCCGGGTGCGAGCCAGATCCCTAGGATGGGGCCTGCAGGAGGCAGCCGGCCAGGGGTTCTCCGTCATCACTGATGTTTCTCCCTCTCCCTCGCCCTCTCTCTGTGACATCAATCATAAAAAATGTCTTTAAAAAGGCACAGGATGGGTTTCTCAGTCAGGTATGCTGCAGGGGAAAGACTCCCAAAGGAAGAGGTGGGGAGGGAGGGAGGGAGGCCGCAGCCGCTCCAGGCCGCTCTGCAAGTCCCCATGCCACCCCCCACCCAGGGCAGTGCGCCCCTGTGCCTCGATGTGGTGAGGAGCTGGAGAGCAGGTGCACGCGCACACCCTACTGAGGTTCCGTTTTCTTAACATCCCAGGCGGCCCTTGAACTGCGCCCCAGCAGCAAGCGTGGTGTCCTTGCCCACCGCCCAGTGCAAGGGCAAAGCAAAGGTCAGCTCCTCCGCACTGTCACCTGCCCGTCCGGGGTGGCCTGACCGCACGTTGGCACCCAGCCGCCAGGCCAGGAAAGGGATGTCCTTCGGCCAAGGCAGTGGCACCAGGTCCAGGGCCCTGTCCTCAGGGGGTGAGGGGAAAGGTCACTGCTGGCCGGAGCCTGGGTACCCCGATGTTACCCACCCTGAGCCTCCTCCGGGGTCCACCCCAAGGCAGTGCTGGGCCTGGGGCAGAGGTCAGGCAGCTGGGCCCAGAGCCTCCACCCAAGATGCTCCTCTGGGCTGCGACCCTCCCCATCTGCCCGGAGAGCAAGCGCTTCCCGGGTCTTCCAGGAGCTCGAAGCTGCAGGGACCGCCAGGAGCGGCAGGCTTTCTCGTTCAGCAAGGACCGGGTGCTACACAGCGCCCACCCAAGACAACAAGGATCTGGAACTCTGAGGAAGGGATGCTGATCAACCTCCTCCGACGCTGGCTTGCCCACCCTCCTCTTCCTCCAAACCTCCTCCTCCTTCTGCAATCCTCTTTCTCCTTCCCCATCCCTCCTCCTCCTCCTCCAAACCTCCTCCTCCTTCTCCAACTCTCCTCCTCCTTCCCCATCCCTCCTCCTCCTTCCCCAACTCTCCTCTTCCTTCTCCAATCCTCCCCTGGGGATCTCCCTGCCTCCCCCACCAATCCCTGCCTCTAGGGATCCTGTCTCTAACTAAAGCTTAGATCGCTTGTCCATCCGTTGTGAATTAGTTGTATGAATTGCTTTTTAAAATTACTGCATTAAAATATTAATTAATTAGAATATTTAATTACCTAAATAAAATATTTAATTGTTACCTAATTTTTGGCGCCCCCTTAAATTTTGGGCTCTCCCCCTAGTCCTGCCCCATCAGCCAGGTTTAGAAGGTGATGGAAATGTGGTTGGTGCTAAGCCTGAGCGAAGGGATTTCAATGCAAATCCAGCTTCCAAAGCTGCTCTCCTGCCAGGACAGGGGCACTGACCCGGAGAAGTGGAAACCCCCACACGGAGGGAGGAAGCTGATGGAGATGAATGTGGGACCCAGCCCTCCCGGGCAGACAGTGGGGCCTGCCTGCATGGGGCCCGCTGCAGCCAGCCCCCGATCCGAATGCCCCCTGGCTACAGGTTCGCAGATGTTTAAAAGGAACGCAGAGAGGACTGGAAGAAGTGCCCTTCCCCCCACAAAGTGGCGCCAGTCCTGGAAGTGTCACCTGTTCTACTTAGAGGTGGCGCATCTGGAAAGGTGACCAGCCTTCCACCCACCAGCTGCCCCATCCTCTGGGGCGATTGCTGGGGCCCCTCTGCCCTGGGTCTTCGCCATCCTGCCTGTCCAGAGGTTTAGAAGGTCAAGGTGAGGAAGACACAGACAGGAAGTAGCCCGCCAAGGCCTCTGCCTACAGCTCCCATTGTGCGTCACCCCAGGAGCCACCAGGAAAGCTCACCTCAGTCCCTGCCAAGGGCCAAATACACCCAGGAAGGGCTTGGGTGCCCGCTCCCGAAGCCAGCATGCTCCAGGCGACTTGAGGCATGTGCGACACCAGGGGACAAAGACAGGGGCACCGAGTGAGAGGTGGAGCGCGCAGAGGATCTGTCCCTTCAGCCAGTGTTGTCTGGGCTGGGCGCTGTGCTGGGTTCCAGGAACAGAGACCAGCCCTCAGAACCCTAAATTTCCACACACTGCTGGGAGACGCTAACAAGCTGGTAAAAATCACCAGAAAGAGAAACTATCACAAAGACGTGAGAAAAGGAGCAGAGGGAGCAAACTCAACCTACTTGGGGCGTTCATTCATGCTGGGCCAGGCACTGGCTTACTGGGGTGGGGATGTGGTTGGACAATTTGCATCTCATATAAGGATTCAATGACCCGCTGGAGAGGTATAAAATAGCATGGATATATTTATATATAACACACACACACACATTCTCCTCAACCTTGAGCTAAAAGGACCCTTGGAACGTAGGGGCATCATGGCTGGATTTTAAGCACAAAAACAACAGCTAATAAGGAATAAAAAGCCTTGCAGAGCAAGGTGCAAGGGTCTGGCAGCTGAACACTATGGTAAGCAAGCTGTGCTCTCAGTTTCCACATCTGTAAAATACGGTCACCGAGGACAATGCCACGTCAAGAGTGTGCTGGGAAGATGAAAGGAGCCATGTCCCCCGGGGGGTCAAAGAACCCTGGGACTTGGGAAGAAACCCCTTGGTGATTGAGGGCTGATGCCCATCAGATCCCATCACCACGTGTGCTCGGAGCTCAGGGGCCACGCTCTAGGAATGATGTAAGGAACGGCTTTCTCTCTGGTCCCCAGATGCTCTGCCTCTCACTCAGGGACTCACTCACTCAGGGACTCACTCACTCAGGGACCCACTCACTCACTCACTCAGGGACTCACTCACTCAGGGACTCACTCACTCAGGGACTCACTCACTCAGGGACCCACTCAGGGACGCACGGGCCAGGCGGGGAGGGGGCCAGGTCCTGGTCCATGCTCCCCAGAGGCCTCTTCCTCTTCGGGGAACACTGGCTGCTTTGAAGGCTGGAGGCCTCCCACCAGCTCCCCGCCCCGCCCCGATGCCTTTAGTCCTGCGCTGGGAGCGCACCTCCAGCTCTGGGTGCTGGTTCTCCCCTGCACCACACGGAGGGTGCGCACCTACTATGTGCAGGCGCCCCGTTAGGCTGTTCGGAAATCTGTCACCGGCGGGTCGCATGGTCAGGTGCTGCTCACAGCTGCAGGAAACGGGGGGGGGGGCTCGGAGGCTGGCGGACCGACACCCCCTGTGGGGTTCTCGCTCAGCTGCTGGGGTTGCTGTCTGGGAGCAGAGCAGGGAGGGGGACCTCTCTGGGCGGGTAAGTCGCAGCCCAGAGGCACGTATGCGTCTTTGCTGTCTGCCCCCCAAGACCCGGGGCCCTCTGCCCCCAAACTGAGCCCCCGCAGCCTCCCGGGGCCCCTCGGGAAGGCCAAGGCCGCTAAAGAAGGTCTCAGGCGGCCTCTGTACGTGTTTTTCTTTAATGGGGCAACTCCCGCGTCAGCGATTAGAGACAGGAGGACCCCCAAGTTTTGGAGGCAGAGTGGCACGTGTTTGAGGTTCCTGGGCCCCTGAGCTGTGTGGGGGGCTCTGAGCCCCAATTTCCCCCACTGTGAGCCCCAGTCCCCCAAGCTGTGAGCCCCAGTTCCCTCAGCTGTGAAGAGGGGGCTGCAAGGTGCCCGGGGGCCAGTGGGGCGCGCCGGGGCGGAGCGCAGTTGGGGCGACCCGGGAGGAAGCGGATCCTCCCCCGCAGCCGGGTGCAGTCCCGCCTCTGGGTCTGGGGTCCCGGCTCCCTCCCTCCTCCCCCCCATTCCCAGCAGCCCCCCACTCCTGGCAGCCGGCCTGGCCGGACCTCGCCCTGGGAGAGCCAGAGGACAGCAGCCCCACCCCGCCCCCTCCTGCTCCCCTTGGTGACGCCCCAGGAGCGCTCCGGGGTCTCTTGGAAAGACCGCGTTTTGGGGCAGGAAGACCCAACCCCCTTTCTCCGCTCGAGACCCACCAGGACCGGGACCGGGACAGGGCACAGATGTCCGGCCGGCGCCCCGGGACCCCGGCTCGGGCGGCGGCGGGGACTGGGCGCAGGCGGCGGCCCTTAATCAGGCCGTTATCAGCCCGGCTTGCCTGGCGCCGGCCGAGCCCCACTCCTCGGGCGGGGTGGGATGGGGTGGGGGTGGGGTCCCCGAGCCGCAGCTGCCCAGCTCAGGGCGCTGGGAGAAGGGGCGCACCCAGCCCAGCCCAGCCCAGCCCGGCCTCCCCGGCCTCCCTCCGGCTGCCAGGGGACCCCATTTTCACTCCCTGGTCCCAGGTGGACCCCACTCTCTCTGCGGCCTGGAGCCAATCCCTGAGCCTCGGTTTCTCACCTGTGAAGGGGCCTGAGTGTTGCCATGGAAATGAGCTAACAGGATGCACCTGGAGTGAGAGGCCCTTACCCCACACGCACACCTGGTGCTAAGGAGGCTGTCACACTAGCATTGTACCTGCTTTTTTTTTTAAATATATTTTATTGATTTTTTACAGAGAGGAAGGGAGAGGGATAGAGAGCCAGAAACATCGATGAGAGAGAGACATCCATCAGCTGCCTCCTGCACGCCCCACACTGGGGATGTGCCCGCCACCAAGGTACATGCCCTTGACTGGAATCGAACCTGGGACCTTTCGGTCCGCAGGCTGATGCTCTATCCACTGAGCCAAACCGGTTTCGGCTGTACCTGCTTTTAAAGGGGCTGTTAATTATATTATATTATATTATTATTATTATCATTATCATTATTATTAAAAAGAGGTGAAGGAGGAAACAGGCTTGAACAGCTCACAGAGGCCCAGAGATCCCTTCCAGATTGCGGGGAGTGTTCACCACAGACAGGCTGGAGCCCACCGGCCACGTCATCGGGTGCCTCCCTGGCCTGTGAATGGACAGGACACTGGCGCCCCGTCCATGGCTCCTGTGCACGTTAATGAGGAGATGCCCAGCCCAGGCAGGCTCTGCGAGAGCGCAGGCTGACGCTGCTGTTCACCAGCAAAAGGTTTTTACAAGCCACAGACTTCAGATTTAAAAAAAAAACAAAACAAGCCCAGACCTGTTTGGCTCAGTGGATAGAGCGTCGGCCTGCGGACTGAAAGGTCCCAGGTTCGATTCCGGTCAAGGGCTTGTATCTTGGTTGCAGGCACATCCCCAGTGGGGGGTGTGCAGGAGGCAGCTGATCCATGTCTTTCTCTCATCTATGTTTCTAACTCTATCCCTCTCCCTTCCTCTCTGTGAAAAATCAATAAAATATATATTACAAAAAAAAAAAAAGCAAAACTCCCTAGAAGCTCCTCCTGCCTCCTGATTCTCTGGGATATTCAGAGGTGCAGGGTTCAAGTGTGGAGCTGGCTGTCAGGCCTGGAAATGCAGGGAAGAGAGTGTGAAGCACCCCACCTCCCCGCTTTCTCTCCGCAGCCCCATCTCCATGGCCCACTGACACAGCGCTCAAAGATAAAAGCCCACAGCAACCGCCTCACCAGTACTTTCCTGCGGCTGCTCCCAGACCAGCACTCCCAGCAACCCCAGGATGGTCACCCTCGGTCCGCTCTAATCAGGAGAGTGTAATTAGCAAAGCAAGACTAATTATTGAAGTGGCCTCCTAAGCAGTGAATGTTTGCGAATGGTCCTTAAGTGGGATGTGCCTGGCACACAGCCCACCCTGGAGGACTGCGCTCCCGGCCCTCCGGTTTCCTCAAAGCCTGGAAGGGCGTCTTTCCTCTGGCAGGGAGGGCAGATGGCTCCTCATAACGGTCACCTGGTTTGCACCTACGTGTATTGTCTTATTTTACCCCCTCCTCCCTCCCATCTTACAGGTAAGCAGGTACGGCGCAGAGAGGCTGTGTAACGCCCTATAAAGCACTCAGCTCCTTAGGTGCTGGAGGACAGGTGTGAATTCTCGCCTGCCTTTCTCCGAGGCTCCCACGCCCCCATCTCCCAGATTTTAGCCCCGATTTTTGTGCTCCCCCACAAACATTTCCCAGTGGACGGGAACGCGACCAGTTCTCCGCTTCCACAGATGGGGAGACCATCACTCCCTCGCAGGGCTCTGAGGGCCTCTGCTGTGCAGGGGGACTTCTTGTCCGTCCCTTCCCCTTTTACATCACAGTTCCCTTTTGGTAAACCGATCGCATGCTTTTTGTGTTGGATAAGGTCAGTGACACAGGGTCGGGCAAAGGGAATGTGTTGGCATAGTTTAGGTACACAGTGGTACCTCGAGATACGAGTGCCCTAACATACGAGGTTTTTGAGATACGAGCCGTCGAGCGAGCGATTTTTGCTTTGAAATACGAGCAACAGTTGAGATAGGAGTCATCGCGCGGATCGGCCGGCTGCACACGACCCACCAGTTTACCGCGGCTCGAGCGTCTCATAGTTTCCCACGCCTCAAGGTTACAGAACGAATTAAACTCGTATCTCGAGGGACCACTGTAGTTCCAGGAACCATGTGATCCGAGATGCATCTCTGGTTTCTTGGTGTTGTTCCTATTTGGGGGCCAGCTTTCCTCCCAAGAGGAGGACGATGAGCCTGTCTCCTGGGGGAGACGTCAGTCCGTCCGTCCGTCCTTGTCCGCGCCAACGAGTAAGCAGCCTCTCTCCTGCCATCGCACCTGCAGAGAAAGAAGCCCTGGGAATGTCTGGCCCCGGTTTAGGGATTATGTGCCTTGAACCCAGAACCATGATCAAAGGATCCGGGTACACTGGCTGCCTTAGCCAACTCGGGGCTCTACCCCTCATGGAGGTGGGGGTGTGGAAATCCTCCAAAATGGCACGCCTGAGACCAGGAAGGGGGTGACTTCACTAAGGAAACACGGGATTGCGACTGGCCATCCTCGAGCTTGGGAAAGCTGGCCGAAGGAGATTTTTTTTCCTTTTCCTTTCAGGAAACCTAGACCGTGTTCCCCGAAGGAGGCTGTGCAGGACCCAGGTGGCTGCAGAGCAGCGGTTCTCAACCTGTGGGTCGCGACCCCTTTGGGGGTAGAACAACACTTTCACAGGGGCCGCCTAAGACCATTGGAAAACACAGATACGATTCATAACAGCTGCAAGATGACAGTTATGAAGTAGCAACAAAAATAATGTTGTGGCCGAGACCGGTTTGGCTCAGTGGATAGAGCGTCGGCTTGCGGGCTGAAAGGTCCCAGGTTCGATTCCAGTTGGGGGCACATCTCCATTGTGGGGTGTGCAGGAGGCGGCTGATTGATGTCTCTCTCTCATTATGTTTCTGACTTTCTGTCTCTCTCCCTTCCTCTCTGTAAAAAAATCAATAAAATATATTAAAAAAATAATTTTATGGTTGGGGGTTACCACAACATGAGGAACTGTATTAGAAAGGTTGAGAACCACTGCTTCAGAGGATGCCCGTGTCTGTACATTCTGGGAGCTACGATGGGCCTTTACCTTTTCACATGGTCTGTGGGGGGAGGACTGAAAGAAGAATCGTATTTGATAATGAGAAAATTATTTGAAATTCTGGCTTCAGGGCCCACGAAGCTTTATTGTAGCGGTTGGTCGGCCAGCTTTTCCTGCTCAGGGTCAGACAGTAAATATTTAGGCTTGCGGGCCATGTGGTCTCTGTCACCGTGCTCAGCTCTGCCACTGTAACAGCGCCCGACAATACGTAAACAGGCGCCTGGGGCTGGCGCTGATAACGCTGCTTCAGGCACGCGGAAATTGCACGTTCGTACAGTTTTCACAGGTCACCACACAGGATGCTTTCATTTTTATTGCGCCATGTACACAGGCGAAGATCTTATTATTATTATTTTTTTTTTTTGGCTAGTGGGCTCTATACCAATAGGTGACTGGCCCAATGCAGCCCACGGACCGTCCGTTGCAGAGCCCAGGTCTATTGGCTGCTTTCACAGGACACGGGCAGCGAGCGTGGAGGAGCTGGACAGAGACCCTGTGGCCTGCAGAGCCTCCAATATTTATTAGTTGGATCTTCACCCAAAAAGGGTGCCGCTCCTTCCTCCCGAATGGTACTTCTCAAGCTGTAATCTGCATACAAAGCACCTGGGAGGGTGACTGTAACGCTACCAATTCTACCCCAGCCTGTGTTGCTCAGTGGTTAGAGCTTCCACCCTTGCACCCAAGAGTTGCAGGTTTGATTCCAGTCAAGGGCAGGTACCTGGGTTGCACTTTGATCCCCGGCCGGTTCGGGGCCCCTTGCGGAAGGCAACCAAATCGATGTGTCTCTTTCACATGGATGTTTCTCTCTCTCTCTCTCTCTCTCTGTCTCTTTCTTTCTCTCTCTCGTCTTTCTTTGGTCTCTCCCTCCCTCCTTTCCACTCTCTCTGAAAAGCAATGGGAAAAATATCCCCGGGTGAGGATTAATAATAACAACAAAAATGCAGAGAGTCTGTATTTCAACAGTTCCACGGTGGACCACTCTTGGAGCCGTTTCCAGAATTTTCCTCTGGCTCTTCTACAGAAGAGAGCTTGGGGAACACCTCTCTTGCTCCACCCGCACATGAATTAAAATCATTTTCGTGGGGGATTCTCAGAGAACCTTGATCGAGAGGTGTTAGTAGAGATGCAGTGACTGATCCACTGAGGACTCGGTGGTAGCCAAACAGTTATTATCCTTGGAGCTGGTGCGCCTTTGGTGGTTTTTTTGTTCAGCAAAGAATGATACTAAGTATTTTAAATGCCAGGAATTATCTAATTATTCTATCTAATAAAGAGGGAATATGCTAATTGACCATCACTCCATCACAAAGATGGCTGCACCCACAGCTGAGGCCAAGTTCCCATAAGCAGCCTTAATAAGCAATCAGCAGGGACCTGAGGCTGCACCCTCCCCTGTCCCATGGGGATTGCCAGGGGACCTCAGGCTGTGTCCCCATTCTGGCATCAGGCTGGGGGACCTCAGATTGCACCCACCACCCCAGTGCCTGGCTAGGGGACCTGAGACCATGCCCCCACCCAGTGGGGCTTAACGGGAGACCTCAAGGTGCACTTTCTGTCCTGGTGCTGGGCTGGGGGACCTCAGACTGCACCCCTCACCCCAGCACAGGGCCAACGGACCTGAGGCTGTGTCCCCTGTCTGGCTGGCCTTGACAGGGGACCTCAGGCCATGCCCCCCACCTGGTGGGGCTTGATGGAGGACCTCAAGGCATACCCCCACCCCAGTCTGGGCTGAGGGACCTCAGTCCTGGCACTGGGCCAGAGGACCTGAAGCTACGCCCCCTGCCCAACAGGACTTGACAAGGGTGGGACTGGCAGGGTCTGGATCTAGCCCAATCGGGGGAGGGGCGTGGCCAGGTCTGGGTCTCATGCGATTTTGAAGTGCATGTGGGTGGGCAGGGACTTGACTCTGGGTCCTGTGGTGAGCCCTAGACTCTGACAGGAGGAAGGTTATCATATACACTTTACCAATTTTTTTAAATCTCTGACACTTCTATTATAGAGAAAAGGCACATAGGAATATTAAATTATTTCCTCTAATTAATCCCCTTTTAATGTGCATGAATTTCATGCACTGGGTCACTAGTTATCGAATAAAGATTATTATTATTATTTTTTTTTTGGTTGGCTAGTCTCCAATAGGTGACCGATAAAGGAGTGAATGCTGTTTCTAGCATCTTGATTTCACAGGAAGGCAGCGATTTAGGGATACTGATTGCTAGCCAGCTGGTACCAGCCTCCGTTCCTCACTTAGCGTTTATGACCTGCAGGGTCTATCTGTGCTCAGATAGGCTTACAGGGCAGGGTGGGTTTTATCTATTCTGTATATAGCAGCAAGACAAACTGTCTCGAAAACCCATTAAACCTCTTTTCTGTTGCCTTCCTCTTTTCTTCTTCCCTTCACTCCTTCCTTGAAGGACATCTGCCTGAATGTTTTATCTTTGTCTCTAATGTTAGTCAACTTTCCAAGAAAGAGCCTTCCCAAAACACGCAGCTGTTATATCTGAGCCAAGAAAGAAAAGAGGAAAGGGGTGTGTTAGCCAGACATGAACTTCGGGGCTCACAGAAGGCGAATCAAAACTCCGGTCCTGGACAGTGAGGAGCAGCACCTGAGAGCCCTGAACGGCGGGGTTTGGGGGGCTGTGGGAATAGGACTGCCTGGCCCCCAATGGAGTGGGGGATCTGCAAGGTGATGGGAGACATGTCACCCACGCTGTTCACACAGCTCTCAGGACGCCGTGGGTCCCCCAAGTAGAAAAGCACCATCTATGTTCTTCTTTCTCTTACTTGCTAATGACTCTGCACTGGCTTCCTAATCCAGTCTTTGCCCTTGGCCATACAATCCAGGCCGGCCAGCACCCTCGGCTTCCGGGAGAGGGACTGGCCACTGGGGACGAGGAGGCGGGTGGGAGGGAATATTCCACCCAAAGGCTGCGACGTCCAGGGCATCTGGAAGAGCTACTGATCTATTATTACCCCAGGTTTTAGGGCTTCACATTGGACCCTGCTGGCTATTTTTGTTTTCCTGAAAAGTAGCAAAATTGAAAGAGGAAACTCTTTTCTAAGTAATGTCAGTGAAGAAGCAGATCCTTCAATCCAAGCCAAGTTTCTGTATGATTCTGATCTTGACCAACTCTTTGACCAGTAGATTAAAGTGAATAATAATGATTTATTTTTTAGAAGGGCTATCTCAAATGTTCTTAAATAAACTCTTATTTTAACTGAGTCATCGTGATAGAGAAAAGCAATACTTTCCTTAAATAAAACAAACCCCCAACAACCACCCCAGATATCTTCCTTGTCAGGGCTGGCGTGGTGGAGACAGAGAGCCTTCTCGTCTTGACTCACCACTTCCCATGATGCACAGCGGTTAGCCTTCCAGCTTGAAAGGCTCCAGAGTAAAAGAAACCTGGAAATGAAAACCCCCCTCAGACCTCTCGGAATAAATGACGTGGATTTGTTAAGTACACAGACTGGCCCTCTTAAAAGAGAGACAGCCACTTAACTGTGGCTTCAGAAGGAGAATCGATGAGGCCAACGGCAAGTCTGATTTTACATGAGCGATTTTACGCCGATAAAAATAACCACCTGGGGCCCTGCACAAGGTGTTGTTTTAAAACAAAAAGCAAGTGGAGCTGGGATCTGTTTACATTTCCAAGATAAAGCGGCAAAGTGGAGTGAAGAGCCTGCCAGGCTGGGGGTCCGAGACCGATTTCTCAGGACTCCAGGGTCAGAGCCGCAGATCTGGGAGCCGCAGACAATTCAACTTCAAAAGGCAGAGAAGAACTTCTGTCCTGCACGCTGCACAGTATTTCCCCCCACACACACCCCCCTTCTTGTTAATTGTGGTACCTTTGTGAGAAACAAGTGAAACAGAGGATATAAAATTCCCCTGGAGAATGATAAATGCTAACAAAGAGTATTTGGGAAGGTGTAAGTCGGTTTGTTGAGACTGTAAGAGTTACAGGACCATGTTAACACCCAGTCACACTCCATTTCCCTCTTTCTCCTCATAGCCTCAGCTTCTGGAGTAATAATGGAGTCAGTTTCCCTTCCTGCCCGAGCAATGGTGAGCAACTCTACATGTCCAGGGTGTGCAGCTACTTCAACGGACTCTGGGCTCAGGCTCCGGGGGCCCACAGGTGAGTTGGGTGTGAAAGGAAATGGTCACAGTCGGGTCATGTGTCCTAGAGCAGGGGTGGGGAACCTTCATGCACACGGTCACAAAATCATTCGGTCTGGCCCTGCCAAGGCATTAGGGGTGAGTTAGTTAGTTTGACCAAATGTAGCTGGTTATTTTTAAGTTGATCATTTTGTATGAGAATCCTATCTAATAAAAGAGCAATATGCAAATTGACCATACCTCTGCTATGCCCACAAGCCACGCCCACCAGCCAATCAAGAGCAAGCATGCAAATTAACCCAACCAAGATGGCTGTGGCCACAGAGAGAGCAGGAGGCTTGGGTTTCCTGGCAATGGAGGAAGCCAAACTTCCCTGCCGCCCTGGCCTGCCCAGGCCTACACTCAAGGCTACAAAGTTTCAATTATAGAAGATAAATAAATCCCAATAAAAATGGCTGCAGCCACAGAGTGAGCAGGAGGCTTGTCCCCACTCAAGGCTACAAAGTTTCAATTATAGAAGATAAATAAATCCCAGATACCAGGGCCTCCACTTGGGTCCCCAGGGTGTGCAAATCACCATAGGCCCCTTGCCCAGGCCACCCCACACCCCAAGGGAACCCCCACCCTGATCCAGGGCACCCTTCAGGGCAAACCAGCTGGTCCCTACCTATGTACCAGGCCCCTATCCTATCTAATAAAAGAGTAATATGCAGATTGACCATCACTCCAACACACAAGATGGCTGCCCCCATGTGAACACAAGATGGTCACCACAAGATGGCCAGCAGGGAAAGGCAGTTGGGAGGGGCCAGGCCTGCAAGGGAGGGCAGTTGGGGGTGATCAAGCCTGCAGAGGAGGGCAGTTAGGGGTGACCAGGCCGGCAGAGGAGGGAAGTTGGGGGGGACTCAGGCCTGCAGGGGAGAGCAGTTGGAGGGGACCATGCCTGCAGGGGAGGGCATTTAGGGGCAATCAGGCTGGCAGGGGAGCAGTTAGGCATTAACCAGGCTGTCAGAGGAGTGGTTAGGGGTGATCAGGTTGGCAGGCACAAGCAGTTAGGGACAATCAGGAAGGCAGGCAGGTGAGCAGTTGGGAGCCAGCAGTTCTGGATTGTGAGAGGGATCCCAGATTGGAGAGGGTGCAGGCTGGGCTGAGGATCACCCCCCCCTCCCCATGCACAAATTTTGTGCACCGGGTCTCTAGTGATGTTATAAATATCCAAGTGTCTCTTGGCAGGAAAAGGTCCCCCATCCCTGTCCTATAGGATGGGAGTGGGGGTTGGGAACGTTGCCTGGGAAGGCTTCCTAAGCGAAGGCTTTGAAGAGTGGGTAGGAGTTCCTCACCCAGCGAAGCAACGAAGCCAGCTGGATGATGAAACCAGGGGGGAGAGAGAGAGAGTTGGGAAGATGAAGGGCCTCCAGAGGAAGCCTGCTCCCTCGTGCTCCGGGCTACTGGACACGGACACGCCATATACATCTTGGCTTCACCATTTGCTGAGAAACTAAACGCTGCTTGCGCGCATGCGGCTGGAATAGAGAGGCCACTTCCTGCGTGTGGTCAGTGCTGCCCAACAGGACGCTCAGCGCCTGGGATCGTGTTCCTCGTCACATGGTCACGATGGACCCGGCCAGGAGCTGCCTGCCTGCAGAGAGGGGTGGCTTACCCCAGAGCCGGCCCTGGCTGGGAAGGAGAGGCAGCCACAAGATGGGGAAGCCAGGCCAGACGCCGCGAGGGTCCAGGCAGGAACGAGACGCGCAGTGTGCACCCAGGAGAGCTTGCCTTCCGAGAGAGAGAGAGAGAGAGAGAGAGAGAGAGAGAGAGAGAGAGGGGTCTGGGCTGGGCTGGACCAGCCGCCCCAGCGGGAAGGTCTCCCTGTCCCGCAGGGAGCACAGGGCGGGGGGACGTCTCCTCTAATCTGTCCCGATGACAGGCTGGTGACCTCCGTGGCACCCCCTCTTTCGGGGAAGAAAAGTAGAAAGTGCAGGAGCCCAAACAGCCCAGCCCCGGGATTAGCGGAGCGTGTCCAGCCTTCACCTTGAATCCCTCAGCGTGCTCGCTTCCCCGTGAACGCCAGGAGGCGAGGCATTCAGGAGGTCGGCACGGGGCCCGGGCCAGCGAGGGGTCTCCCTGTCTGTGGCTTTCCTTCCCCGGCCCGTCGAGGCGGCGGCACAGTTAAAAGCCTCCCTCAGACGACAGCGGGAAGGTGAGGGAGGGGTGGGGGCGATAAGAGATCCACCCAAGGACTTGTGTGCATGCATAGAAGTATCAGCAATGGACGCAAGACACGGGGGGGGGGGGGCCGTCCGGCCCCACCCGGGCGTGTGGGGGGGGCAATGGGGAGACATGTATAGACGTAATATATTAATAAAAAAATTAAATTTTTTTTAAAAAAGCCTCCCTCACCGCTTCGTTTGCAGCAGAAGGGGCCAGAGGGCACCGCCCAGGGGCTTTCGGAGGGACATGGGTGCCCGGCGAAGGGCACCTGTGCGCTCCTGCCCAGCCGGCCGGCACCCAGTGGCCTGGCCGGGCCCGTCGGGCGGAGGCGGCCTCATGGGACCTGACAAGCGTGCCTTGCCGAGGAAGCGGAGGGGAAGCGCTGGGTTCATATGACTAATTAGACGGGCCTCATGCTGGGCTGCTCTTTTTTGAAGCAGGTCCCGCTCCTAATTGCCCGTCCGGCCCTCGGCGCGGTGAGGCGCAGTTCCAGCGCCCCGTGCCCCTCGTTCCCCAGCCTGCCCGGCCTGACGCTGATGCGGCCCGACAGGGGGCAGACGGGGAGGCCCCTCGGTGCCCTCAGCACAAACCTCTGAGTGCCAGTCCCCCCCCCACCCGCAGGCAGGAGGACGGGGCCCCTCAGAGGAGCGGCTTCTTGGGGTGTTGGACGCGGCTCACGGCAGCTGGAGTCCTGCCCTGGAGATGGTGCCCGGCTCTGGGCTGGGCTGCTAAGCCCCAGTGCAGAGGCCTGGACAGTTCTCCAACGGCCAGCGCAGCTATGGGCACCGCATGGCCTGTGCTTCCGGGGATAACCCCGGAGATGGGGGGTGAGAGGCTGCTGGCCAGAATGGCTGCAGCCGAGGCCGGTGTGGCTCAGTGGATGGAGCGTCGGCCTGCGGACTGAAAGGTTCCGGGTTCGATTCCGGTCAAAGGCATGTACCTTGGTTGCAGGCACATCCCCGGTTGGGGGCGTGCAGGAGGCAGCTGATCTCGGTGTTTCTCTCTCATCGATGTTGCTGACTCTCTGTCCCTTTCCAGTTCTCTCTGTAGAAAATCAATGGAATGTATTAAAAAAAAAAAAAGAGCCCTAGGCGCCTTGGCTCAGTGGATAGAGCGTCGGCCTGTGGACTGAAAGGTCCCGGGTTCGATTCCGGTCAGGGGCACATGCCTGGGTTACAGGCTGGATCCCCAGTAGTGTGTGCAGCAGGCAGCCAATCAATGATTCTCTCTCATCATTGATGTTTCTATTTCTCCTTCTCCCTTCCTCTCTGAAATCAATAAAGAAATATATTTAAAAAAATAATAATAATAAATAAAAGAATGATTGCCATTCTTCCCTCCTCCCTCCTGCCCAGCCCTTGGCAAGGCGCCTCCTATCCAGAGGTGGGCTGTTTCCCGCCTGCACCTGGGCGCCTTTGGACTGGAGTTGACTAACGGAAGGCAGCGGCCGTCAGTTCCAAGCCAGACCTCGGGGGCCCGCGCACTGATGCTCCTGAGAGAGTGCCCTGTGCGCACGGGGAAGGAAGAGCCGTCCCAGGAGCCAGGGCGAGGGCCGCAACGGAGACCATCCTAGCTCAGGCTGTGCCCGCTCACCTGCCACCGACAGGGAGGCATTCGCAGACCCAGCCGCGTAGAGGTCAGCCTGGCCCCGTGGTCGGCACACTGCGGCTCGAGAGCCACATCAGGCTCTTTGGCCCCTTGAGTGTGGCTCTTCCACAAAATACCACGGCCTGGGCAAGTCTATTTGGAACAGTGGTTCTCAACCTTCCTAATGCCACGTCCCTTTAATGCAGCTCCTCATGTTGTGGTGACCCCCAACCATAAAATTATTTTCGTTGCTACAGTTACGAATTTGGAAGAAGTGGTGTTAGAAAAAGTTTAAGTTTAAAAAATGTGGCTCTCCAAAGACATTGCCATCGTTGTCCTGTTGGTATTTGGCTCTGTGGACGAATGAGTTTGCTGACCAATGGCCTAGCCAGACTCTGGCCAGAAGTAGCGCTCAGTGGCCTCAGGACGGGGGAAAAGGATCATTGTTTTTGTTTTTTGGTTTTGTTTTAAATATATTGTATTGATTTTTTTTACAGAGAGGAAGGGGGAGAAATAGAGAGCTAGAAACATGAATGAGAGAGAAACATCGATCAGCTGCCTCCTGCACGCCCCCTACTGGGGATGTGCCTGCAACCAAGGTACGTGCCCTTGATGGGAATCCAACCCAGGACCTTTCAGTCCGCTGGCCGACGCTCTATCCACTGAGCCAAACCGGTTTCGGTAGGATCATTGTTTTAAGTACTTAAACTTTCAAGTCGCTTGAGAAGCAGATGCCAGCCGGGAGGTTGATGTCCAGGAGATTTCCTGGGTGCGACGCCATTGGAGAAGAAATGAGGAGGAGCCAGAGAAGGTGGGGGGGGGTGGTCTTCAGACTGAGACTCCGTGGAAGAGAGGGGGAAGGAAGGACTGAAGAGGTAGAGTCTGAGACTGCCGCACAGGCCTAAGGAAGTCCTGGACAGCCTGAGGGGGAGTCTTTGTGAAAGGAACCCCACATGTGACAGAAGGAGGCCTGCCTTAGCCCCCCCACTGTGGCCAGTCAGTGGGGGGGTGGCCTCATTGGCTTGTGATGGATCCACAAGGGCAGCAGCAGAGGCCATCAATCAGAACACTCCCCACAGTTGGAAATCTGAGTGGCAGGGGCTGGTTTGTTACACAGCATTACTGGGGCAACAGCTAACTTGTACATAATGGGGCAACGAGATTTTGGGGCCTCCAGAGATTTTTGCTGTGTCCTGAGCTTTCCCTGGTTCCCCCTAAACACACCTCTTTGACTGAAACTAGAGTGGAATCACTTCCTTGAATAGCATGGATGTTTTGAAATGTCCTTTGCCAATGTCCTAGCACGTAGGCCTAGAACAGTGGTTCTCAACCTTTCTAATGCCGTGACCCTTTAATAATACAGTTCCTCATGTGGTGGTGACCCCCAACCATACTTCATAACTGTAATTTTGCTATTGTGATGAATTATAATGTAAATACCTGTGTTTTCCAATGGTCTTAGGTGACCCCTGTGAAAATGTCTTTCGACCCCCAAAGGGGTTGCGACCCACAGGTTGAGAACCACTGACCTAGACTGTCCCGAGAAAAATGCTACAGACCCAGCCCCTTAGGGGGCATTACTTTGCCCAAGAAGTGTCGCACAGCCTCCTCCCCGCATGCCAGGAGGAGACAGAGTCCTTGGCTAAGAGGCTTTTAATTACCTAGATTCGAAATTGGCTTCGGCCTGTGAGATAAAATTTATGGACTATTGTTGTTGATGGCAAATCCTTTACATAATACATGGCCTGGGTTAGAGCATGCCTCATTATTATTGTTTCTATAAAGCAATCGAATTACCCAGCCTTTGTAATTACTGCTATTAATTAGTTTTTTATAGACATCTTGGAAGAAGATACAACCTCAGATTCAATTAACATTTATGGAGCTCCTTTATGTGCTAGGCACTTTGCCAGGGACAGATTTCATTGAATCTGCACCAAAATCGGGGAGTTGCCCATTATCCCCATGTGTCTCAGCGACCGACCGCACAGCTGGCAAATGAGACCGCAGGCTCCGAGTGGGGTCCTCTGACTTCATAGTCCATGCACTCCACGTTGCGCTTCCACCATATTCCAGAAGCTGTACTATTTGATCATCACTAAACGCATTTCCTGTTCACAGATTGTCCACAAGTATCGCATCTGCATATACACAGTGGCATGCACACGGACCGAGAGGGGCATAGGGCACTTAGGCACGGAATGGCACCTGTCCTGGGCTGAATTGTGCCCTCCCAAGATTCATAGGTTCAAGTGCGAATGACCATCACTTCAGATGTGACTCTATTTAAATTAGGGCAGCGACCTGTGGGTCTTGACCCCTTTGGGGGTCGAACAATACTTTCACAGGGGTCACCTAAGAGCATTGGAAAACACAGATACGATTCATAACAGTAGCAAAATCATAGTGATGAAGTAGCAACGAAAATAATTTTATGGTTGGGGGTCACCACCACATGAGGAACTGTATTAAAGGGTCGCGGCATTAGAAAGGTTGAGAACCACTGGATTAGGGCCTTCAAAGAGGTAATCAAGGTAAAATAAGCTCATATAGTTGGGTCCCAATCCAAATAGATTTGTGTCTTTAGGAGGAGAGACTGGCTATAGACATGCGCACGCAGAAGAAAGACCATGCGGGGCATGACAAGAAGGCGGCCGTCTGCAAGCCAAGGAGAGAGGCCTCAGAAGAAACCACCTCTGCTAGCACCTTGATCTCGGACTTCCGGCCTCCAGAATTATGAGAAAATAACCCTGTTGTTGAAGCCACCCTAGTCTGTAATCTTTTGTTAAGGAAGCCCTAGCAGACTAGTACAGCACCCATCCTACTGGGTGGGGTGGAGGGAGGCTGCTACGGGAACGTGAGAAACAGAGAGGTTACAGGACACGGAAACGTGGCACAATACCCGGAGAGGATCTCGTCAAGGAAATCTTAGCTTATGTGCATCGGCTGTAGGAACAACGACAGTTACAAAACGTGTCGTTTTTTAAGGCCTCATGATAAAATGAGGCAATATAAAAGGGGTTTCTAAGAGCTGTGTTAGCAATTACCTTTCCCAAATACACCTCTATGAGCCACTTAAGAAAATACCGATATATCCAACTCCTTTTTCTGACACACATTTACAGTTCTAGCCGCGAAAACCTGGCATCTGATCTCCAAGTCGCAAATGCATTTACCTGTTTCTTGTCACAAGATACCAGCTTAAAAAAATGCGGCGTCTTATCTAAACTTTCCTCAGATTGACTTTCAGAAAATGTTCACAATAGAGCCGGACTAATTATTATGGTAAAGTGAAGTGGAAAAAAAATCCAGAGGGCTGAGACTCTATATCTCTTATCTTTGATGGAAAACAAAGCCAACCGAGTAAGACACCCAGGGAAACGGTCTCGGGCTGATTTATACGATAGTTAACCCGTTTATTTCAAATTTATTACTGATTTAAATGCTTGTTCACATCTTGATAGGCGTGCTCAGATACACATCCATGATGGAGTCTTAATTTATGCTCATTTCAGCGATGTTTGCCAAACAGGCCTTGGAAATCTTCAGGAAAACACATGCATTAAGTGCAGTAACATCATTAGCC
>JAAGEH010000337.1:3350010-3377063 GCA_011751065.1 Lasiurus cinereus
GAAGAAGAAGAAGAAGAAGAAGAAGAAGAAGAAGAAGAAGAAGAAGATTCTAGATAATAGCAAAATGGGGCAGAGTGTGTCTGTGAAACCAAGCTAGGGTTACTGTCCTATTTGAAAGTCACAGAATACCAGAACTGGGTAGTGGGGAGGTGAACTTAGATATTCTATTGCTCCATCAGCTCATTTATAATAATAAAAACATAATATGCTAATCAAACTGGACATCCTTCCGGACAACCTTCCGGATGAAGCCGGGGCTGCAAGGGAAGGCTGAGTCCTGGGTGCCAGAGGGAAACCAGCGCTGGCTGGCAGCTGGGGAAAGGAAGACCTACCCTTGCAGGAATTTCATGCACCGGGCCTCTAGTTTTATGTATAATTCTAGAGTGAGTGCCAGATGCACTTTCTCACTCCCAGGCTGCCTAGGAGCTCATTGGTCTCGCTTCTTTGTCCCGGGTCCCTGGGACAGACTGCACTTACCAAACTTGTGGTCAGGGCAGAGTTATGTGACCACCCCTGGGATGTGAGCACAGTGATCGGTGCCATTGTAAGCCTGATACAACCCTCTTCGCTCATTCATTGCTTGGATGCTAACGATCTGTGGTGGACTCAGGATATCTTAGAAGATGGAAGAATTGGCATTGCTAAAGATAAAATAGTATCCCTAAAGTATCACATTGACATCTGCCCACCTGATTAGACTGTGACATACCAAGCAATATAGTGCCGAGAAATATACAGCATAGCCAAGAAACTAGGCTACTAAGATTGTGGGAGTTGTTTTTTACAGCAGCGAGTGGAACTCTACTGACAAATACACTGATGCTGTCATTTGGTGGTGACAAAGCTGAAAACAAGATTTCTAATATTCTGTCCACGCCGTGACCGGTTTGGCTCAGTGGATAGAGTGTCGGCCTGCGGACTGAAGGGTCTCAGGTTCAATTCCAGTCAAAGGCATGTACCTTGGTTGTGGGCACATCCCCGGTGGGGGGCATGCACGAGGCAGCTAATCAATGTTTCTCTCTCATCGATATTTCTAACTCTCTATCCCTCTCCCTTCCTCTCTTTAAAAAAAATCAATAAAATATATATTTAAAATATTTGTAATATTCTGTCCTTCCTTTCAACTGTATATCATCCTTCCAGCAGAAATTATTTATTTTTACAGACACCCAAGGAATGTTTTCTTACTGAATACCTCCGGGAGAAGGGAACTTAAGTTTTCAAAGCTTCAGTGACAAGCTGTGCAATCTTAAGAGTTCTCAGTTTCTCTTTCCGTAGCGTATTCAGCTACAGTGGATGGGTGGTTGGGCAATTATCCAAGGTGGAAGAACTGTGCTTATTGTTTTGGTTGATCAGAAGACGTGGAGGACCTCAGCAATATTTAGGCACCTCTAGAAATTGACCAGGAGTCCAGGAAAATGACTCATTCTGTTGGGAAAAGACAGTCTCATCTGCTTTTAGTGATGCCTTTTATTCTTATCATCAACTTAGAAAACGATTAAAAAGGCACTTGGGCGGAAATCGGTTTGACTCAGTGGATGGAGCGTCGGCCTGCGGACTGAAAGGTTTCAGATTTGATTCTGGTCAAGGGCATGTACCTTGGTTGTGGGCACATCCCCAGTGGGGGGCATGCAGGAGGCAGCTGATCGATGTCTCTTCTTCATCGGTATTTCTAACTCTCTGTCCCTCTCTTTCTTCCTCTCTGTAAAAAAATCAATAAAATATATATATATTTTAAAAAGGCACTTGGTGTTACTGTAGATTGAACACTGAATTCATATTAAACTGTGGGTCACTTGTCTCCGTAAATTCACAAATGAGCCCCAAAATAATCTCATGTTCCTGTTCACGGGGTGGTAGGTAGAACACTTTTTTCTTCAAGTCACTGTGGCAGACTCGTTGATATACCCATTGTGCCCAAAGGATCCATCCTGTTTCTTAGTTGGGAATTTGAGCTTTTTAGTGATGTTTCCTGTGGGATTTTTTTTTTTTGGGGGGGAGGTGTCTTGTTATTTTTTTTTTACTTATTTTTTTTTTCAGACTGGGGTGAAGGATAATTTACTTTTAGTCTTCTTATATCACTCATTTTACCCTACTTTCTTAGAATAATAGAACTATTTTGGGAAAGAATAACATTCTTGATGAACACGTTTAACTTGAGTTGAACCAGCTGACATGTTTGTTCAGTTCCCAGGTAGACGAGTTGTAATTGGCTTTCTCCAGAAATCACAGCATTCTTTTCAGGGGGCATTGGGGAGCAGTTTGGCCTAAGCCAACATGAATTTTAAGGGAGAAAATAGTAAATTCAAATAAATAAGAGGAAAGAAAGAAATGTGAAAACAAAAATTAATGAAATAGAAAACACAGATCCAATAGGGAGGATCAATAAAACCAAACGTTTACAACCAGCGATGTAAGATTGTTCCACATCCTGCCCATCCTTGGGAGATTTTAATTGTAGTCATTTGCTTGGTTTGACACGGTGTCACACTGTAGTTTCAATGCCTTTCTCTGGTCACAAATAATATTGAGCATATTTTCATGTGCTTATTTGCCATTCATATATCTTCTTTGATGAGATATCTTTTCAGATCTCCTGCCCATCTTTGAAAACTTAGGTTGTTTATCTTTCCATTATTGATTTGGGAGAATTCTCCATGTATCCTGGATATACATCTTTTGTCAGATACATGAATTGTGAACATTTTTTCCTGCCCTGTAAGTTGCCTATTTATTTTCTTAATGGTTTCTTCTAATGAACAGAAGATTTAAACTTTATAAAGTCTAATTTATCTTTATTTTTTTCTTTTATACTACTAAGTATTGTTTTCCATGTCCCATCGAAGAAAATTTTGCTTAAACTCAGGAAGATATTCTTTTATGTGTTTTTTTTTCCAAGCTCTAAAATTCTGGCTTTTCCCTGAAGGTCTACAGTCCATCTTGAATTAAACTTTGGGTGTGGAATGAAGTAGTGACTGAGGTTCATTTTATCCAACTTAGTTTATCAGTTACTCCAGAATCATTTGTTGCAAAGATTTTTCTTTCCCCATTGAAAATCCATGATGCCTTTGTTAAAAAAAAAAAAATCAATAAAATGTATTTAAAAAATAAAAATAAAAAATAAAAAAATCAATAAAATGTATATGTAAAATAAATTATTCATTTTATCCAGTAGGAGGTATTATAATAGAGCAACATGACTAAATTTGTAAAAAATAAATAAATTTTTTTTTAGACCTAATCGACTACCTTGGCTTTGGGGTTAGAGACAGCCAGGCTGATCGGTAGTTTGTGGCTGGGGAATTCCTTCCCTGTGTCTGCAGGTAGTACCCGGACCAGTCATAAGACAGGCAGCGTCCTCTGAGGCATTGCGTTTTCTGTCTGAGGTCCGTGTTGTCTGAGGGAGCAACTGAAGCAGGAGGCAGGGGTGCCCCCCCTGGCCAGCCAGCCCAGCCCCGCCCGCCCCGGCTCCTTCCAGGACAAATGGCAGGGCCAGGCTGCCCAGACACCCAGCATGCCCTGAGGGCTGTTCCGTTCCTCCGATCCCAGTGACTGGGAGCAAGTGGCCATGTGCAGATTCTCAACCCACTGTGCAGGGATGGGGCAGGGATGCAGGATGCAGAGAGAAGTGTTTATCCAAGGAAAATTTCCTTCTAAAGCAGCGGTTCTCAACCTGTGGGTCGCGACCCCTTTGGGGGTCAAATGACCCTTTCACAGGGGTCGCCTAAGACCATTGGAAAAGGCAGATATTTACATCACGATGCATAACAGTAGCAAAATTTCATGGTTGGGGGCCACCACCACATGAAGAACTGTATGCAAGGGTCACAGCCTTAGGAAGGTTGAGAACCACTGTTCTAAAGGATGGCAACATTGCCCTAGCCCAGCGGTTGGCAAATTCATTAGTCCACAGACCCAAATATCAACAGCACAACGAGTGAAATGTCTTTGGAGAGCCACATTTTTTAAACTTAAACTTCTTCTAACGCCACTTCTTCAAAATAGACTCGCCCAGGCCGTGGTCTTGTGTGGAAGAGCCACACTCAAGGGGCCAAAGAGCCACTTGTGGCTCGTGAGCCACGGTTTGCCGGCCACTGCCCTAGCCAGTTTGGCTCAATGGATAGAGCATCAGCCTGTGGACCGAAAGGTTCTGGGTTCAGTTCTGAACAAGAGCACATGCCTGTGTTGTGGGCTCGATCACCAGTAGGGGGCATCAATGATTCTCTCTCATCATTGATGTTTCTCTCTCTCCCTCTCCCTTCCTTTCTGAAATCAATAAAAGTGCATATATTTTTTAAAAGTTAAAGAACAAAGAA
Organism: Lasiurus cinereus; assembly: GCA_011751065.1. Lineage (NCBI taxonomy): Eukaryota > Metazoa > Chordata > Mammalia > Chiroptera > Vespertilionidae > Lasiurus > Lasiurus cinereus. The sequence goes on from JAAGEH010000337.1 coordinate 3,354,327, forward strand.
AGAAAGCAGCCCAGCCGGGTGTGACTCAGGGCTTGAGCATCAATCCAGAAGCCAAGGATGACAACGTGTCCCCATCCCAGCGTGAATGAGCTGATGGCCTGATTCCAGGGTTTCCCGCTGTAGCTGATGCTTAGGGTGATAGAGCCCCCTGGGTCATCTCCACTGTACCGCTGATGTCCTGCTGTACCTGTTGATGTGTCTGTCTCTGCACATGGGCCCTGAGCACCAGGAACAAGACTACCTCTTGTTCATCTCTGCTGTCCCTTCTATCCTGGGATAGAGGAAGCATTCTGTTAAATGACAGGGATACTGGTCGATGTTCATAAATCCAGGATCGAGACTGGGGCTTTGCCACTAATACTGTGAGTCCCCAGATAAGTCTCTTCCCTGAGATCTGAACAATTAAAAGGATTGGCACTGCTAAAAGATCTCTTTCAGCTCCCGCATTCACTAAATCTCTAATTTCTATATCAAAGAAATATAAATGGCCCTCCTAGATTCTAAAAAAGAGAGTGCCGAAACCGGTTTGGCTCAGTGGATAGAGCATTGGCCTGCGGACTGAAGGGTCCCAGGTTTGATTCCGGTCAAGGGCATGTATCTTGGTTTCGGGCACATTCCCAGTAGTGGGTGTGCAGGAGGCGGCTGATCGATATCTCTTTCTCATTGATGTTTCTAACTCTCTATCCCTCTCCCTTCCTCTCTATAAAAAATCAATAAAATATATTTTTTTAAAAATTCTTTAAAAAAAGAGAGTAAGTTTACCCCCAAAACCACAGCAAAAAGCTTAAGTCTCTGATTTTCCCCAAAGAAACTAAATGTAGGTGGTGAATTGCAGGCCCTTCAGGTTCCCCAGAACTGGCATGTGAATCTTTTTCCTTCATACTTTTTCCCCCAGAAAAAGATGGCTTATTCTTACTTCTATTGGGTGGGAATGGCAACGAGGTAAAATAAGAAGGATTAAAATAAAATAAAAATGATTTTAAGCGAGTTTGCCGAGAAAGAATTTACGATGTCATTGCTTGCCTCCTGTCTATTTCATTTTGAACCTCCCCATCCCTCCTACACCTTCGCTCTCCCTGCAAGAGCCAGGCTTTTATCACCGGGATCATTTGATAAAAGTCCTCCTTCGCCGTGTGACATTGCAAAAAGGATCTGGATGCCCAGGAACATTCTCACCATTTCCGACGGATCCAATTTTGGTCTCACTTGCTCTGTGGAGATGTTTCCCCTCGGGGTGTCCTTCCTCACTCGAGCGCTCTAAGTCTACATTAAAACACTTATTTCAACCAGACCTTTGATCAATCTTTCATGGGATGTACTGAGGAGACCCACTTAATCGCTTTAAGTCCCTGCAGGTGTAGGAGCGAGAGAAAGCGCTGGCCTCCAGAGGACGGTTGTCATTTACACACAAATGAAGATGTTCCTATCGATCAGGAGCTTGTTGGGATAATCATACTTGTGATAAATCAGGAGCAGGAAGGGGACAAGGCACTGGACATTTTTCAGACTGGGACAGGGGGGTTTCCTTCACTATCAGCGTCCCATTACTAAAGAAGTCAAGGTTAACCATGGGTTGACCTCCTCATAAGAAAAAAAAATATGAATACAGTGGTACCTCGAGATACGAGTGCCCTAACATACGAGGCTTTTGAGATACGAGCCATCGAGCGAGTGATTTTTGCTTTGAAATACGAGCAACATTTGAGATACGAGTCATCGCGCGGATCGGCCGGCTGCACACGACCCACCAGTTTACCACGACTCGAGTGTCTCCTAGTTTCCCACGCCTCAAGGTTACGGAACGAATTACACTTGTATCTTGAGGTACCACTGTACAATTAAAATGACTCGAGTAGCCAAACCAGCGGAGGCACCATGGAGTATATTATTTGTAAATTTAGATATTCTAAAAGGTACCTCGGAGCTTTGTCACCCATAGCAACGTGCTCTCTGTTTCATGTATGAAATATCCTCTCGGGAGGACGCTAATTAAAATTTTAAAATTTCTTCTCCATCTTTCATATGTTTTGTTCTCTTTAACATTGGTCCTGCTGTCTGTTTACATTGGCTCTTTCGTGGTTCCTTTAGGTTTTTCTCAAATGTCTGATGGTCTTTAATTGCTCTTTGGCACCTATAAATAAAGAGCAGGATGGGCCGAGACCGGCGTGGCTCAGTGGATAGAGCGTCGGCTTGCAGACTGAAAGGTCCCAGGTTCGATTCCGGTCAAGGGCACGTACCTTGCTTGCGGGCACATCTCCACTGTGGGGTGTGCAGGAGGCGGCTGATCGATGTCTCTCTCTCATTGATGTTTCTGACTTTCTATCTCTCTCCCTTCCTCTCTGTAAAAAAATCAATAAAATATATTTAAAACAAACAAAAAAAAAGAGCAGGATGGTGCGTGGTCAAGTTGGTGTGGATTTTCCCTTTTTGCACACAGCTGCTTCCATAACAGGTTTCTCCCCTGAGTGGAAGACATGACTGTCGCTGGACTTGCGGTGGGAACATTTCTGTTTAGAGAGGAAGAAGAAGACAAGTTGGGGTCCCCTAGCTTGTCAAAAGAAGGAAGACTTTACCTGCTACTCGAGAGAGAACTTCAGTGTTTTCATTCCTAGAAGAGTCTCCGTTTCCATACCCATGTTCCCTGCATGACCATTGTGCAGGACTAGAATTTTCTGGAGCTCTGTTCTTCTTGTCTCTCTTAACTGGAAAAAATAAATAAATAAATAATATATCAGTGCACCCTCTCCCCAGAGTTCCAAAGGGGGACTCGTCACCCATGGAAAGTGTTCTCAAGGCTTGGTCCTGGGGGCGGACACCATGGCAGCCTGTCCCCATGCAGGGGGGGAGGGGACAACAGACTCAGCGGCTCAGCAGGCAGCTCCTGGTGTCACTGTCCTGAGGATGTCCCGTGGCCAGGCCTGCCTCCAGCTCTGTGTTTGTATTCTCTGAGGTGGAAGATTCTAGACTCTTGGGAAGCACAGTTCTCTTTTCTGAAGCAGCCTTTTTCCACTTCTGTTTTGTGTCGTAGCTTTTTCTGCTCTGCTTTCTTAATGAATCCGATCTTATTCGTTTTTTTTAACTTCTAGAAATCCCCCCCAAATATTTATGCTCTACTAATCATATCCTGTTTCTCAGATTATTATGAATTTATTTTTTTTAATGACCGTATTTTCCGGTGTATAAGACGACTGGGTGTATAAGACGACCCCCAACTTTTCCAGTTAAAAATATAGAGTTTGGGGTGGACTCGCCCTATAAGACGACACCCGGCATATAAGATGACCCCCGACTTCTGAGAAGATTTTCCTGGGTTGAAAAGTCGTCTTATACGCCGGAAAACACGGTATATCCTTTGGGTGATTTCAAGTAGATTTTGACGGAGAGGAAGTCAATGTGTGTGCTTAGCCTGCCACGTTGAAAGGAAAGTCTTCACCTATTTTTGATCCGCAGTTCAAGTTCTCCAGGCTATTCGGTAGCCCCTGGAGCTCATCTGACCACGTATAACAAATGTGGCCCTGGAGGGGATTAAACTGTGACCTCACATGGGAGAACCTACAGTGTGTCGTCTGTCATGAGCCCAGTACACCTGCAGGACCCTCCCCAGCAGCCTGCCCTGTCTGTGGCTTGAAGGAGCATCTCAGGCACCAGGGCTGGGTTCCCTGCACGCAGCGTTCGTGAGGGCAGGCTGTGCCTGGGGAGCAGATAAGAGAGTGAGCTTAGAGGGGCCCTTTATCAGCTGCTGTGTTCCCAGAGACCAGAGGATCTGCCAGGAGCTGCTTAGAGATTTAAAGCACTGATGTGACAAGGATGCTTTGATTCCAGTGCTCCAGCCGTCTCCGCTCAGCCGGTGTTTATGTAAACTCGAAAAACCCTGCCACTACTGTGCATCGCCCTCATTTTTCAGCCTTAATGCTAATTACATTCCAAGGACCAGGAGAAATTTCGCGGCCTTCCAGTCTGGGGGGAGATTCTCCCTTAGACATGGCGTTGGAGTGTTGCAGGGGCAGAGACTCATTGACGATGGTTGCCTATGCCAAGTTCTGCCTTAAGAGACCCGAAGACTCTCTTCACTTGACTGTGTCAATCAAAACTCCAGAGGTAGAAGCTGCGGCTTTCTGGCTGTGCTCTGTGAAGGCTGGGATCTCTTTCCAAGCCCTCAGCCTCCTCTTATTCCCTTCACTACACTTCCCTCTCCACCTCAGATCCCGTCTTCTTTCTTTTATCGTCTTTTCCCCCCAGCATCAAAGATGGGACTCAGTGAAGGAGCAAGACCAGCCCCAATGGTTCAGGATTCTCAATCTAAACAACAGGAGGGAACAGGGAGAAATGACACGTGGACATATGTTTGTTTGCCCTTTGACCCTCTCCAGCCTTGAACTTCTACAGAGCCTCCCTTTCCCTTCTGCATTCTGTCATTATCCCCATACCCACTTTCTTACAACAGCAAAGGGAAAACCCAAGACTTTGGATGGGGGACAGGGTTGTTGGTGAGAATATAATATTTTCATCTCTTCACTCCCTTCCCATACCCAAGGCCTGAAGGATGGAGTTGGTAGGTGCCAGCTGACTTATCCTGGGCCTTGAGCATTCTAGACACCTTAGGGCAGTTCTCTGATGTCACTTCGGCCTCTGGGTGCCACTGGATGCTGGCCCTGCCATGGTGCCTCTGCGAGCCCTGCCTTCCGGCGACCGTAGGAGTGGTGTCACAGGCGGTGAGCACAGCCTCCCCGATGAAAGGAACTTGGATCCTGCTCTTGGAATCCGGAGCAAGGATCCTGAGGGAGCCGCTCCCTTCCTCTTCGAGGTCCACCTCTGGCAGACTCTTCCCTCTATCCAGGAAAGTCAGCTTTCAACAGATAGAGCTCTAAGAGCATTTATTCTGCTCTTGCACCCAAGGGCTGGTCCACAGCAAAGCGCTTGACTTTTCTCACAACCTTGGCTGGGCTGGGAATGCGAACCAAACAGAGAGAGTTTCTGGATCCTGGCGTTTTCCAACTCAGCTGTCTTAAGCAGGAATTCAGGAGCAGATGCAGGATTTGGGAGGCTTGACAATGTGTTATTTATAATGACAACAATCTGGATAAACTGACTAACAACATGGGAATTACAAGTAAAATATGATGTATTCATCTGGGGCAGTGTTATACCATTAGTGGTATAAGAATGCTTATAAGAATCTCTGGAAATGCTAATAGTAATGTTAGAAAATAATAGCACACACATGTTATATAAAAGTATATATAGGCAGCTAATTGATAACATTGTCTTTGAGTTCCCTGCCCTTTAGACATGCTATTGAATAATACATAGCTTCTCAGATGAGCAAAAGAAAGTTCTGGATACTTAGCATTTCCAAAGTTGAGAAGACCAACACTGATCACACTAGAGGTTATTTTAAAAATAACCTCTTGCCAAAACCAGTTTGGCTCAGTGGATAGAGCATCGGCCTGCGGACTGAAAGGTCTCAGGTTCAATTCCAAACAAGGGCATGTACCTTGGTTGTGGGCACGTCCCCAGTGGGGTGTGGGCAGGAGGCAGCTGATTGATGTCCCTCTCTCATCGATGTTTCTAACTCTCTATCCCTCTCCCTTCCTCTCTGTAAAAAAATCAATAAAATATAAATTACAAATAATAAAATAAAAATAACCTCTGATTTTATACGATTTTTAAAATATAATTCTCGACCTTGATGGCAATGTGCTGAAATCAGCACCTTTATTTCTTGCTGATAGAATATTAAACAGATCAAACTTTTGGCAATGCTAATCAAAAGCCTCCTATGCATCCATTCCCTTTGCCACGGTAATCCCGATCCCCAGCACTCCACTCCTGGGAAATACCAGAAATATAAAGATATGATGTACGAAGGTGCCATCCGTAATGAAATATGCAATAGGAAAGTGTTACTAACAACCTAAAGATCCAGCAAGAGAAGTTTTTAAAAAACATAGCTATGTATGTGCCATGGCATATTAACCATTGGCATGGTGAAGTCAGATGACAAAGAAGAAGGATAAAACAAAGGTAAGAACATACAAGAACCTATGAGGGAGGTTAACACAAAAATGGAGATCGGAGAATTTATTTTGTTAAACTGTAACGTGTACCCGCCCCTGTTCTAAGCTCTTTACCAAGGTTGAGCCATCTTATCTGGTACGTGGTGAGGCCTGGTTCTCTGGAGCTAGACGTCCTGCTTTTATCCTGAATGCTGTGCTACCCCAGATTTAGCCCTAAGCTTCCTAGAAACCAGCATGCCCACGGAAACCAGGTCCGTTACTCAGTTCAAAGTCGGTAAGAGGAGAATGAAACAATGCGATAGAAGCTACTCCTGGTACTCAGACCAGAACAACATTTCTCCTGAACACCACATAAGCAAAATGGGGTGTTACTTTAGGAACATCCTTGGTGGAGGGAGCACACCCCACTCCATTGGACGGGAAAGAGCGACTTTGCGGAACTGGGGGGATTGGAAGTGGCAGAAGGCAGACCCTCTGGACTCTGGGGAACATATACACACCAGAGTGGAAATAAGAAGCAGGGCTGGAGACCAGGGAATGAATGAAGGGCCTGTATACACAATAGGAAATGCCTCCATCCTCGCTCAACACTCAGACCAGCCAAAAGACAAAGGCATTTTTCTAAAAAGGAAAGGAGAAGTGACAATCTGTTCGAAGTAAATGAAAGCAGCCACTGTCGGGATTGCAGTAGCAAGCAGTCTTTTTCCTCCTGGCCTTGGGAAGGCCCACAGCATGAGAGTTAGCTCCCCACCTCTGCACCTCGAAGAGACGCCTGCCCACAGCAGGCCCACGCGGTGCAAGGAGAATTCTGATTCGCCTTCCTCATCCACACTCTTGAATATCAACAAACATTCAAAGGGGTTCAAGCAACATAAGATGTAGATGAAGACATTTCAGGAAAAACCAGCAGTGTGGGAGAGAAAGTCCAAGGGAGACGGAAGAGGACATGAGTTTTCCTTGCATGAAGTCACCTCCCCACAGAAGGCATCTGAGCATTTCCATGTAACTCCCTTGCCCCCATCTACCCCTGATGGAACTGCCCTTCCTGGTGTGCAATGAGCCCACTGGCCTAGTGGGGTGGCCTGGGCAAGGGGCCTGTGGTGGTTTGCAAGCCAGCCATACCCCGCCCCCCCCCCCCCCGGCAACCCAAGTGAAAGCCCTGGTATCTGGGATTTATTTATCTTCTACAACTGAAACTTTGTAGCCTGGAGCAGAGCCAAGCCTCTTGCTCACTCCATGGCTGCAGCCATTTCTGTTGGGATTTATTTATCTTTTATAATTGAAACTTTGTAGCCTTAAGCAGAGATCAAGACAGGCCAGAGCTGCAGAACCTTGTTTTCCTTCATTGCGGGGGGCAACCCTAGCCTTCTGCTTTCTCCAGCTCCATGGCTGCCACCATTTTTATTGGGATTTATTTATCTTCTATAATTGAAACTTTGTAGCCTTGAGTGGAAGCCTGACCCTGCCAGAGCCTACCAGAGTGGCTTCCTCCATCACCAGGGAAACCCAAGCCTCCCTCCTGCTTGCTCCATGGCTGCAGCCATCTTGGTTGGGGTTAATTTGCATACTTGTTCCTGATTGGTTGGTGGGTGTGGCTGGTGGGTGTAGCAGAGTGATGATTAATTTGTATATCACTCTTTAATTAGATAATTTGCACATTACTCTTTTATTAAACATATTCCATGGCATTTAATCCATTAAATTGGATGCCATGGAATATGTTTAAGCCCAGTTTTGAAAAATAAGTAGAATTTGTACATAAACAGAGGATTGTAGAAGACAGAGCTGAGGACACGTTGGAGCAGACATGTAATGACGAGGTGGGATAAGACTGTGTTAGGTTTGAAGAATAATGAGCATGTTGGCCAAGCAGAATTCCAAAGTTCTAGGGGGAGTAACAGAAAGTAAGACATAAAAAGTAATCTGGATCCAGAGCTTTTAGTTCTGGATGGAAAAAAAATTGGCTGTGCTGAGAAGAATAGAAAAGCAATTAAATCAATATTTTAGAAAGATTCATTTGGCAGGACATGAGATATGCTTTGGAGGAAGATAGACCAGAGGCAGAGGGCCAGGTGGGAAACAGCAGTCACCCTCCATTTGTGAAATGAGGGATGATGGCAGAAGAAATGGGAAAGCAGGAAGAGGTAGGGGCCGATGAGAAATAAGCATATTTATACCTGGTGACTGACTGGGCAGGGGCGACAAGATGCTGTAAGTTTTCAGAGCTTGATAACTATGGAGACTTATGGGTACAGGTGGAGTTGGAAAAGTCATAGCCACCTCCTCTCTTTCAATCTTCTTTCTACTAAGAGTAGGCTATCTACAGTACAATTCTTATTTCCCAGTCTAGGTTTTTACAGGTAGGGGTAATGGTGGTGGTGATGGTGGTAATAATGATGGTGGTAGTGGTGATGAAGGGAAATGACAGTGGTAGTGCTGATAGTAATGTTGAAGGTGAAAGTAATGCTGTTAGAGGTGCTGACTGTGATGGGGGTGGGACAAAGTAGTGGAGGTGGTTGTGCTGAATGGTGATGTTGACAGGCATAGTGATCGTAGTGATGGAGGTGGTGTCAGCAGGGGTGATGGTGGTGCTAGAAATGGTGATGATGGTAGTAGTGGTTGTGGGATGATGGTGGTGAAGGTGTAGATGGTTTAAATGATGGAGGAAGTGGTAGTCACGGTGGTGATAGTAGCAAATGATGGTGCTGGAGATGTTGGTGATGGTGCTGAGTGGTGATGAGGATGGAGTTGGTGGTGATGGTGGCTGTGGTTATAGTGGCAATTATGGTGTGGGTGGTTATAGTGATAGTGGGAATGGCCGTGGTAGGAGTAACAGTCTTGATGATTAGGGGAGCTATCCAGCTAGGAGTCTTGAGCTTACTCTTGTTTCTACTGTCATGAATAGGAGAAGGTTCAGTTATCCACAGAGCTCTGTGACCCTGCTCTACCTGCAATCACAGCATTAGACCGATAGTAGACATGACCTTAGGAAAATAATCCTTAGGCTGGGGTTGTGCTGAGAAGATTTTCAACCAGTAGAATTTAAGTAAGAAACTTGGTAATATATGGACACTGTTGTAATATATGGACAGTTGAACTGAAAAGACTTGTGGAGTCAGAGTCTGAGTCATCACCATGCCATTGATACGCTGCATCGAGTGAAGGTTAGGAACAAGAGCTGGGAGGAAGAAGAAAAAGCTATGTGGAGGGGGAGGCAGGAAATGAAGCAGAAATGTGAGATGAGGCAGCAGCCCCTTCCTAGCTGACAAGGTCCAGGCCTCCTGGATTCCCAGAGAGACCATCCAAGTCCCCCCTGATCTTCTATGGCCATAAAATCACAGCTGCATGCTTCCCATAACTCCCCTTTCATTTGGATTACTGTGTGTGGGATGCTGTTTCTTGCCACCAAATACCAGAGATGAATATGTTCACCAAGTAAATTGCTTATTGTCCATGCGGTTAGCAGACTTCTTTAACCTCACCAGGTCCTCGGTACCACGGTTCGAGGCTTTTATGTTCGGACCACTCAGCTATCTCCCAGGCCTTCACCTACAAATTATGTTCAACAGCAGCCACATTTCATATGAGCGAGGTCCAGGCTTTTAAAATATAATCATTTGCTTAATAGTGTCCCTCAATATTTCAATATTAGACTTTCTTCACCCTGTGGGCATCACTTCCTGTTTTGTTGTGGCAGGAATACCCCCAATTTCTGTCTGCCATGCTCCCCTCCCTATATTCTTATTTTTCTGGTTTGTGTTTTTTCTCTCTCTCTCTCTTAAATATATTTTATTGATTTTAGAGAGGAAGGGAGACGCAGAGAGAGAAACATCAACGATGAGAGAGAATCATTGATTGGCTGCCTCCTGCATGCTCCCTACGGGGATCGAACCCACAAGGCAGGCCTGTGCCCTTAGCCGGAATCGAACCTGGGACCCTGCATTTTGCAGGCTGACGCTCTATCCACTGAGCCAAACCAGCCAGAGCTGGTTTGTGTTCTCTTGACTTACACCTTGACCTTCCTTCTCTGCCTTTCTCCTTTCAGATGCTGAACCTGGACTCTCTACCTGACTGGTTTGGGCCCACTCAAAACATCCGGACTCTGTGCCTCCCCCCCCCTCCCCCCCGGGGACTGGAGAGGGCAGCTGACAGGCCGGACTCAGGCCCAAGGCTCTGTGTGTCTGTCTGTAGCTGTGCGAGAGAGGCATGGAGGACGCAGAGCCTTTGTCTACGGAGCGACCTCCATGCAGCGGTTCTCAACCTGTGGGTCGCGACCCCTTTGGGGGTCAAACAACACTTTCACAGGGTTCGCCTAAGACCATTGGAAAACACAGATACGATTCATAACAGTTGCAAAATGACAGTGATGAAGTAGCAACGGAAATCATTTTATGGTTGGGGGTCACCACCACATGAGGAGCTGTCTTAAAGGGCCGCGGCCTTAGGAAGGTTGAGAACCACTGCCTCCATGCAACAGGCATTCGAGCACTGGGAGGGCATTACTGCCTTTATTTTATAATGAACCCCACGCTCACAGCATTGAAAGTGACTCGCCCACATTTACACAGCGAATGAGTGTCAGATCTGTGGTGGGAACCCAAGTGTGTTTGACTTCAGAGCTCGCTGTTTCTCCTTTTAAACTGAATGGACTCATCACAGTTGGGATAAAACCAACATTAGTTGAGCGCTATGGCAGTGACCTTTGGTGAGCGCTCAGTGTCCATTCTATCTAGTTCACGGCGGGGCACGCAAATAAGGGACATTTTTTATTGCATGGCTGAAGGCCAAGGGTATAAAAGTAGGCAATCGAGTTGAATGGTACTTCTTAGGGAACTTCAGGGGCTAAGGTCACATAAGGAGGCTTATCTGCTCCCGTGTCCCCTAAGCCACCAGGAAGCATGTGACACACGTCATTGGGGCTGGTTGAGACAGAAACTCATGAGCTCTCCTGTCTCCATAGAGACCTTTCCCTTCACTCTTTCCTCTCCTTCCACGCCCCCCACCCCGAAGGGGGACTGTGGCCCATTTCCAATTCAAAGGATGGTTTTGCTGGGGAATGTGGCCGAGAGGATGGCCCCCTGAATCTGATTCTGGCTTCCATCCTGTGGGGAAATCCAATCAGCCCTGACACAGCATCCCTTTTCAAGATTTTGAAAACTTTTAAATCATTCGAAACCAGATTGTGATTGACAAACCCACTGGAACATTAGCGAACAGTTAAATACTAATTAGCCCCGTCCCCGCTAATCTCCCAGCTGTCAAAGGCAGAGATAGAGACAAAAGCTTCCATTAAACCTGAGTTGGTCCCTGAGGACGGAGAGGTCAGAGGGGAGTGTTCAGTCAACTGCGAGATGATGGGACGGAAGTCCTAAGTAATAATCATAAAAAACATGCAAACGTCCCTTCACTCCGTTAAAAAGACATTGCATCGACGCAGAAACTCTCTTGTTGTCATTCTGCTTCCCACAGGCTCCCCAGCATTTAAGGGGTCCACGTGATTTTTAGAATAAAGTTCAAAACCTTTCCCCTGACGTTCTGTCCCCAACCTCGTAAGATTTCCAGTTGTATTTGCCACTTCTTCTTCCTCCTCCTCGACCTTCTGCTCACAGACTGACCATGCCCTCAGGTACCTAAAGAGGAAGTTAACGGTAAGACATCAGGTGGACAGAGAGACTGTGGTTGTGGACGGTGGTGGTGGTGGTGAGTTGGCGATGGGCGAGCGATCAGGAGATGTGTTGAGGTGAGAAGGTACAGAAAGCTGCCTCCTGAAGATCCAAATTGATCTGCACAAAAAGACCAGCTCTGCTGTGGGCCAGATCTCTATGCTGACTCTTCTCTCTGCCTTTCAAAATTCCCCTATTCACTCCTTTGTAGATAGGTGAAGAGGGAGGTGGAGTGTCCATAACTTTTATATAATTCTCACAGGTATTTTAAGCCCCCAAAAGGTGAAGGGACATTAAACTAGAAGAGATTAATAGGAAGGCTTAAAACAAATACGTTGACCATTTATATTGGGATAAACTAGAGGGCTTGTTTTTAACATCGATCCATTGGACCTCAACCCAGAACTCTTGAATTAGAAAATCTGGGGTGGGAGCCCCAAATCTGCATTAGAAAAGCCTCCCAGAAGATGTACTTTAAAATTTGGGGTCCACTGGCTTCAAATGGATCTATGTCATGCTTAGTGATATTTTATAATTTGTGTGTACTTTATAATTACCCATATTCCTGAATTCTAAAATGTAAATAGTTAGCTCCTTGGATTTTTCCCTGAAACACAATCACATTATCAGAAATAATTATAATGTTTCCTCCTCCTTGCAACATTTGTGACTATTATTTCTTTTTCTTCTCTTATTGCTATGTCAGAGAAGGGGGGATCAGCAAACTATGACCCATCGTCTTCATTCAGCTACCAGCTATTTTTGTATGACCCATGAGCCAAGACTGGTTTTTAAGTTTCCAAATGGTTGTTCTATAAGAACCTACAAAATGTCCTCTAGGTTATCTCTTAGCAGATAAAACCTAAAATACTATCTGGCTCTTTACTGGAAAAAGTTTGATGCTGCCGTGGATGTGGAAAGGCGCCATCCAGAGGCTTGGTGGGGAAGGACAAGCTGCCGAGCTCAGAGAGTGTGACCCCTAAAAGACGCTTCAGAACATGCCAGTTCATTTTCTGAAATTTTATTTTGACGTTTACAGCAGATATTTCCTAGGTGTATGCTTTTCTTCTGAGTCGTGATTGCATCGTTTTCTTTCCTTTGTTTCACAGCGCTTTACAGAAATAAACTTATACTGATTTTTCTCTCTTCACTTAGGCCCTGCCTAGAAGAGGGCCTGAGGACTTAATGGACATTCGTTAAGTGAACGAATTGTGGGGAAGGTGACCTCTTTCTAGACACTGGGCATGGGAATAGCTCTTGGCCCCGCCTTTTCCCTGCCTATGTGATCACCTCATTCCCCTTTCAGTCTACAGTAACCGATGTGCACAGTTTCCAATCTAATCCCTAGGCCTTCAATCAAGGTGTCTCTTTTCTGCGTCGCTCCCTCTGTCTGAGGTCCCCCTGCCTGGTCCCCTGAACTTATGAGATGCATGAGGCATAATTCCCATGCTCGCAACCTTTTCCCTAAGTTTGTGCATATTGACACTGGTTTCTCGGCATGGTGACCCCATCTCATGACTGATGCTCGGATGAAAGTTTGCCGCCTATGCTTTCCACCCCATGACACCTGGCACTTGCTCTTTGACTGTAGGAAGGTGTCAGACAGAGAGCAGGGGCTGCAGGCAGATGGGAAGAGGGGTCCGGCTGTGTGCAGTGGCTGAAGGGAAGTTTCTGGCACATATTGGAGTCTCTGAGTCTGGGGTGGTATCAAGTGCAGTATTGTTTCACCATTCTTACTGGTATCATTTCTTATTTTTTTCTGATATTCCTACTCAATTTATGGAGAAGTTAGAAGATAGTAAACACAGAGTTATCAGCCAACACTGTGTTGAGCTAGAATTCCATTTCTAGTGTATTTAGAATTATTTTAAAATCCAGCTAGAATTTTATTTTGAATGAAAACAGATTGCTGGTTGGTTGTGGGTTTTTTTTTGGTGTCATTTACACCTCCTCCTCCACACTCTTATACACAAATATGCCTTAACTAAATACATCGTGCACTCGCTACCCATAGCTGATAAAGAATTTTTGAAACAATTTGTATTTACTGAAGCAAAAAATACCAGCTGTTGCCGAAAAATAGCACCGCATCTAAACACATGCATAACTGATGATCTCCCAAACCATGACATGCTGACTCATAGTTTCATTTCCTTCTGATGTGAACATGTTATTCTTCTCCTTCAGGAATTCCCAGTCCAATTAGCGGGCCCTTCTGCCTTCCATTACCCTATCTGTCAGAGGGCTCGCTGAGCGCCAAGCCCAGCACCATCTATTTCTAGCCCGGGCTTCCTCCTCCCACTGGAATTTTTTTTTTTTGCAATTCTCCAATATCAAAGAATTTATTTTTAAAATAAAAACGGATAAACAAGTTGTAGGAAAATGTGTATTTTCCTCCCGGGAAAGACGGCTGCACAATGTCAGAAAAACTCAGAGACTTCTGACGTCCCATCTCCTCTGACCCTGGCCTCAACCATCCAGAGTTTCCCTCCATCACTGAGAAGGCAGAGCGGACGACACTCCCGGGACCATAGGACCAAAGGCAGAGAAATGCTCGCTTAGAAAAAAAATCAGACGCCACAGCTGGGTATATTGAGAGATGTCTCATGCATAATATTTAGCTGCTCTCTCACTGGTCAATTCTCTTCATCCTCTTTTTCCTTTTTTTTTTTTTTTTAAATATGTTGCCAAGACCGGTTTGGCTCAGTGGATAGAGCGTCGGCTTGCGGACTGAAAGGTCCCGGGTTCGATTCCGGTTGAGGACATGTACCTTGCTTGCGGGCACATCTCCACAGTGGGGCGTGTAGAAGGAGGCTGATCGATGTCTCTCTCTCATTGACGTTTCTAACTTTCTATCTCTCTCCCTTCCTCTCTGTAAAAAAATCAATAAAATATATTTAAAAAAATAATAAAATAAATGTGTTTTGTTGATTTTATAGAGAGAGGCAAGGAGAGGGATAGAGAGATAGAAACATCCATCGGCTGCCTCCTGCATGTCCCTGACTGGGGATGGAGCCCACAGCCCGGGCAGGTGCCCTGACTGGGAATCAAACTGGTGACCTCGTAGTTCCTGCGCTGGCACTCAACCACCGGCTGCGCTCATTTTACATTATTACCGTATTTTCCGGTGTATAAGACGACTGGGCGTATAAGACGACCCCCAACTTTTCCAGTTAACATATAGAGTTTGGGATATACCCGCCCTATAAGATGACACCCGGCGTATAAGACACCCCCTGACTTTTGGGAAGATTTCCCTGGGTTAAAAAGTCGTCTTCTACGCCGGAAAATACGGGTAAACGCAGCAGCTAGCATGGCCTACCCCAGTGCATTGACCGTGTTCAAACCCAGTGTTTTTCTTCGTTGAACAATGGCTGTAATCATGTTTTCTCAGGTCTCAGAGTCACACTAATAAGAAGGGGCAGACAGCCCCCCTGCGTGCATGCTCAGAGCAGATCTCTCAGTGGCAGGGCACAGAAGAAAGAATATCACTTCACTCCAATGAGGCCTGTATCTGAGCCTGTAAGGTCATGTCTGTGCAGCGGCCTGGACCCCTGTCCAGCTTTCCTGTGGAGGCCGGAGCGGTCTGGCCACGGCATGAAGGGGTGCTGATATGGAATGTTCACTTTTTCTTAGGTGATGGGACTAGACAAACAAGACCAACCAAAGCATCCAATCCGCTACTCCCGAGGTTCCCCGGGGGAAAACCGCCTTGTCTAAATCACCCCCCTGCCTTCTTTAAAAATAGGTGTTGCCCTGACCGGTGTGGCTCAGTGAATAGAGCGTTGGCCTGCGGACTGAAGGGTCCTGGGTTTGGTTTCAGTCAAGGGCACGTACCTTGGTTGTGGGCACATCCCCAGTAGGAGGTGTATAGGGTGGGCAGCTGATTAATGTTTCTAATTCTCTATTCTTCTCCCTGCCTCTCTGTAAAAAAATCAATTATACACACACACACACACATACACACACACACACACACACACACATATAATTAAAAATAGGATGTGAAAATGAGGCTCTCTAATTCTTACCACCTCACTGCCCTTTTCTCTTTTCCCTGGAAAACTACAGAGTTGATTGAATGTGTTTCTCGAAAGTTTATTTCCAGGAAAAACCCGAGGTGTAATTGTGCCTACCAGTCTCATCATTGGGCCCCTCCAATGAGCATCAAAAACTAGACACGTGCATGTGTGTCTGACATAAAAAGGTTCTCTCTGTTTTGTGAGAAGCCTTAAAGGACCATTTTGTTGTAAAAAAGACCCAGAGAGAGAGCATGGCCTGAGGTCCAGGGAGGGGAAGAGAAGTGGATGCTTCAGCCCGCACATCCGGCCTTGGGTTCCAGGAGGGTCTCCAGAAGGAGAGCAGGTTCCAAAACACGGAAAAGCAGGGAGGAGGGGAGGAGAGGGACCGAGATTAGAGGGAAATAGCTCGGGGAAAGGGCTGGTGCTGGAAAGCTGGAGAGAAAAGACAGTTCCCCCAAGTTCCCGGGGTAAGTATGGCTGAGAAACTGTAAATAACTGAATTGTTTAAGGTCTACTCTGAAGTTCTTCATTGTGTTATACAGTCGATTCTCATTATTAGTCTTAATAATGAGACCAATTATATTCCATATAGCTGCTCTGACCCGTGAATTAATTAGTTCTGAATGATTGCTCTTAAGGGAAGTACCAGGTGAGGTTCCTGCGAGCCTCGGATCAAAACATTTTCACCAACTAATCAATAGACAACCTTGTGTTATGTGCGTTTCTGCTTAAAGACACCTGATTTAATATAACGTTGACATTGAACTCATGGCCAAAGAAACTATAACTTGTGATGGAAAAAAGCTTAGTTTGTATGGTGATTTCCAGAGGGAAAGAGGGTCGGGGGAAGGTAAGAAAGGGCAAAGGGGGTAAAATATGTGGTGATGGAAGGAGACTGGACTTTGAGCGTTGAGCACACAAGGGAAATATACAAATGATGTGTCATGGAGTTGTACACTTGATACCTATATAATCTCATTAACCAAGGTCACACCAATACATTTAATAACATTTTTAGGAAAGAGAAAAGTTTTTTTCTCTGTAAGGCACACCTTACTTCGGAACACGAGACATACATTTTAAGCAATGAAACCACCACCAAAAGGCAGAAAATGGCGAAAAGCACGGCACTCGATAGCCCACCGAAAGGACTCCTGTTGACAGTACGGGAGCTGAAGGCGGCAGAGTGTCAGCTTGTGGTCAGCTGGAATGCATGCACATGGAGGGGAACTTAAACATTTTGTCACACGTGCCATGGATCACCATGAAAGCTGTGAGTGTGGATTGGGGGTTACTAGTAAATTATAGCAGGTGCATGCATTCCTGAATGTGGGATCCATGAATGATGGGATCGACTTGATTTGGATGTGATCTTTCCTCACTGTGACCCCCCAGATTTTGACTGAACACTTACTTTCCAGAACGTCCCACTCTAAGTGTCATTTAGCAGGAATCAGGGAACAAGCATGATGCTCCGTGTCTAGGTTCATGTGGATCAGAGTTCCTGGCACACAGTTATTGATGACTGATGATGATTATCACTCTTCCTACTTCACACAGCGGGGATGAGACAACAAGACTCCTCTCCACATACACCCTACAATGCCTCCTTCCCTCCATGGCTACCCTTTACTCTTTTAAAATAGTTAAACTATATGAAGGTAGGGTGTCTGTGTGCATCTGTGTGCGAAGAAAGCATTTAGTGACCCGCCCAGTCTAAACTCTGCAAGGAGGGTCTTGACACCAGAATCTGTTTTCATTTGCTCCTACCCCTGCCTTCTTCAGCTCCCATCCCCCCAATATTATAAGAGACTGCTCTCAGAAACAGAATCGTCTGTCTGTTATTTGCATCTTAGTAACTTCAGCTCATCGTTTATTATCCCATTTAGTAATCTATTCCCCCTCTTTCTTCACTCTCTGTTTGCTCTCCTTCCACATTTTTCCTGTTGCCTTGTTCTCAGGAAGTCGCCAATGCTAACAGGGATGCAAGGCATGACCGAGGTAGCCGTTCAGCACCCCGAAGCCTTCAAGAGGAGAGCTGGTCTGCCCTCCCACCGTTCCCTTCTCTGACCCTCTATTTAGACAAGAAACTTGTGACACAGCTTCTAGTCTTAGAAATTCTGGCCACTGAGGTCCTCAGCAAAGATAACTGATAGCCACATACAACCCAAAGTTCAGAGTACACTGGTACCTCGAGATACGAGGTTAATTCCTTCCGTCACCTTGAGGCGTGGGAAACTATGAGACGCTAGAGTCTCGGTAAACTGGTGGGTCGTGTGCAGCCGGCCGATCCGCGCGATGACTCCTATCTCAAATGTTGCTCGTATTTCAAAGCAAAAATCGCTCGCTCGATGGCTCATATCTCAAAAACCTCGTATGTTAGGGCACTCGTATCTCGAGGTAACACTGTATTTGTCCAAGAAACTCATCGGCATAGCCACACAGGAGGCCCATCTCAGGATCACCTCCACCTACGCTACCAAACCTGCTAAATTCAATGCCGCTCACCTGGCATTTGTGACCAGGACAGCGAACCTCTGGTCCCGACATCGGCTTTCTCCTCGATGCCATGGGGAAACACCCCCTGGCTCTTCCAAGTTCTGCTGCTATCGGGGGTGAGCACAGCCCTGTCCCGTCACCAGCCATGGGTTGAGGATTCGTTCTCTGTAAGTTAGGAGGCTGAAGCAGGTAAACTTTACAAATTTAAGGGACAGGGCCAAAATATACACAGTGGTACCTCCAGATACGAGTGCCCTAACATACGAGATTTTTGAGATACGAGCTGTCGAGCGAGCGATTTTTGCTTTGAAATACGAGCAACAGTTGAGAGAGGAGTCATCGCGCGGATCGGCCGGCTGCACACGACCCACCCGTTTACCGCGACTCGAGTGTCTCATAGTTTCCCACGCCTCAAGGTGATGGAACGAATTAAACTCGTATTTCAAGGTACCACTGTATATAGCTTAAAATATATAAATATATGTTTATATACTGTCTAGTTAAATTTGCATTCTAAGGAAACAACAAAAAGATTTTTTGTCTAAGTAAATCCCATTCCCAATTTAGGACAGACTTATGTTAAAAACCGCTTGTGATTTCTCTGAAATCCAAACGGAACCGGTATTCCCGCAGTCGGTCTGGCCATCGATGGAAGGTCCCGTTAGCACCAGCCCCCTGAGACTGTGGCTGGCCCCTGTCAGTCAGGGTTCCCCCAGGAAGACAGAGCCGCCGAGCGAGGGAAGAGATTTATTAGGGCAATTAGACCTCACCCAACTGTGGAAAGACCTGGGAAGTGATTTCAGAGCGGAAGTGGAAAGATCAAAGAAAGAGTCACCAAGCAGTCAACGGCCAGACTGAGCACTTCCAGCCGCTGAGACCGGGTCTCGGAGTGGCTGCCACCTCTTGGCCTTGCTGCTGGGTGGGTGTCTGGGAGCCTTTGGGGCTCCTGGCAGCCCCGCGTCCGCCTGGCACCCCCTCTCCCCAGGAAGAAGGCCTTCTGACTCAATGCCGGCTGCAGCTCCCCCTCCCCGTCCAGCTACCTGTCTCAGGTATGTCACAGCGCACGCCTGGCCTCCTGCCTGTGACTTTCCATGGCACGTCCTTCCGCTCAGTAGGCCTGCGATGCTCAGTGGGAATGAGCGACTTTCAGGGGGTCAGAGGGCATAAGGGCACTTGCCCCCGAAGGTCGTCTGAGGGGTGTATTTTTAACAAAACCACTTTATTTATAGAGGGTCCTGCCATTTATTTATAAATCTCGTGCACAGAACAAGAGCCGCTCTGAGCAAATATTTGCGCTTTCCCGGGCAAACAGTCTGCGCTAGGGTCGGGGTCTAGTCGCAGGGCAGGGCTGGAAGCGGACATCGGATGTCCTTCTTTTCCCATCGGTGCCTGGTCGAACCAAGTCATGCAAGGTCTCCCAATCCAAGAGGCCGTCACTGTCACTGTCATTGGCACAGGGCGGCAGAGACCCTGGTCAGGGGAGATTCTGGTTGTTTAGAAGCTGGACAGACTGGAGCTCATTCTGTGCTGAGAGCATCTGCGTGTCCCCGCTGGCCACCAGCACCCCGGCCTGTGCAGAGACCCCAGCTCTTCTCCTTTCCCAGGTGGGGGCAGGGCCGCCCGCCCCCCCACCCCAGGACCACACTGGGCCCTCGGCCTCCAGCCCGGAGGTCACTGGACCCTGGACGTCTCTGGCCGGCGGGAGCGGGAGCCGGGGCGCCGGCCCCTTCGCGGGGCTTATCAGCTGTTGATGAGCCCCGTCCCGCCCGCAGACAGGCCGCTTCCTCCAGGCGGCCGAGCCCGCGGCGGAGCCAGAGGCGCGATAAGCCCGGGAGATTTTCTGGGAGCCTCGCCTATCTGCCCGGAGCCCCGGCATTTTCCACGGTCGCCAGGCGCAGATAGGGCGCTGCCCCGGATAAGGCGGCCGCCGGGGGAGGGATGCTCGCCTGGGGGGTGGCAAATGGTTTTCCCAACTAGCTCCCCCTGGGAGCCCCTCAGGACCCCGCCAGCTGGCTCTTGGACGGCTTTATTATTATTTTTTTAATTGTAAAACTCCCTCCCCAGCCAGCCCAGCCGGCCCTCTGCGGCTGGTGCCATGCCCCGGGGGCAGGGAGGCTGCGGTGCTGGAGGGAGGCTGAGCCGGGTGGTGGCAGGGGTGAGGGGCTGCCACAGGGATGCCCAGCCAGGCCAGGCCGGGACAGGCAGGTACAGGATGCTGAGCCAGAAGCCATCCGCGCCCCTTGCCCCCTCTCTGCCCAGTGTCCGGGCCAGGCAGGTGACAAGGATGACAGGACTCTGCGCCAGAAGCCACCTGCGCTCCTCTGCCCACTCTCTGCCCAGTGTCCTGGCGGGCCAGGCAGGTGACAGAACTCTGCAACAGAAGCCACCATGCTCCCTTGCCCACTCTCTGCCCAGTGTCCGGTCCAGGCAGGTGACAGGTCTCTGAGCCAGAAGCCACCTGCACTCTTCTGCCCACTCTCTGCCCAGTGTCCAGGTGGCCAGGCAGCAGGCAGGTACAGGACTCTGCGCCAGAAGCCATCCGCTCCCCCTGCCCACTCTCTGCCCAGTGTCCAGGTGGCCGGGCAGGGACAGGCAGGTACAGGATGCTGAGCCAGAAGCCACCTGCTCCCCCTGCCCACTCTCTGCCCAGTGTCCGGGCCAGGGGTGGAAACACCTTTCTGGGCCCGCTGGAGAAAGAACTAACGGGCAGGCTGCAGAGGAGCCTAACTCCCAGGCCTAACACTGACCTTCCCGCCCAGCGGCCTTTATTCCGGAACTGGATGACTCAAGGCGACCACCAGCAACGACCACCAACTGCTCACGCCCTGGGTCAAGGGTAGGGAGCCAGCTTTCTGCCGAGGACACCCTTTCTCAGGCCATTCCAAAGGGTCAGCGTTAAAGACCAGCCTGCGGGTTTGGTCAAACATGTAATAACTCACCCTAATGCCTTGGCAGAGCCGGACCCAATGGTTTCTCAGGCCCCACAGGGTCCTTGGGCCGTTGTCCCTGCCACCCCTGTTCTGGGTAAACCCCTCACTGAAACTTGATTTGTTTTTTTCTTTTTTAATGTTTTTTTTAAATATATTTTATTGATTTTTCACAGAGAGGAAGGGAGAGGGATAGAGAATTAGAAACATCGATGAGAGAAAGACATTGATCAGCTGCCTCCTGCACGCCCCACACTGGGGACCTGCCTGCAACCAAGATACATGCCCTTGACCGGAATCGAACCTGGGACCCTTCAGTCCGCAGGCCAATGCTCTATCCACTGAGCCACACCGGTTTCGACTCTAGTTGTGTATGTAACGCAGCATGACAGACTCCGGGAGGGGCTGTGTTTTCTAGCTGTGGGCTCCGGCCCGGGGAGGGTGCCTCGGGGGGGGGGGGGGGGACACTGCAGAGCTGGTTCAGTCTTCCCCAGCTGTGATCCAAAACCCTCTCTGGGCCACTAACCCCGGCCACGTGGCTTCCACACCTCTGTGGCTCCTGCTGCAACACCACCCCGGGGGTCCCCCTCGCCAGATGGAATGTAGTAGTCACACCTTAGAGAATTCTCAACCTTGAGCTGCCACCAATCCCAGCACTACGAGTCTTCCTTCTCGTTTACGGGTAAAATGGAGAAGTAAAGGTAGCCATTGGAAAAATAAATACCATGTCTAATTTCTTTTCTTTAAACGAGAAGCATCTCTTACTCCCTTTCTGCAACGGAGTCCTTTGTATCCGTCATCAAACCAACTAGACATTTAGTAATTCAAGATTTCTAAGACATAACAGTGGTCCACATAGAAGTAAGACAAGTAAGAAACATGCCTCATTGGGAAAATGTTGAAAAGCACATTTCAGAGATGACTCTGGTAGGACAGTAGACTTGCCACTGTGTCCCCAAATCAGTGTCTCTCAAAGTATGTGCCCTGGGCCAGCCAGGCATCTGGGCCCCTTCGGAGGCAGGCAGGCAGGCCCCCATCCCGGACTTTCTGGAAAACCACTCTCTGCCCCTCCCTCGGCCACAGACCTAGACCAGGATGGCCAGGCAGGACTCACCAAAGCGCCTTGCAGACCCCGGGTCCCGTGGGAATGGCCAGGGGAATTCCATGGCCCTTTGACCTCTGGTGCAAACGGCACACCTCAGCCAACCGGTGCCTTCACCCAATGGTTCCAGCAGCTTCCCTGTGTCCTGTCGTTCTGGAAAAGGGGGAAGGGGGGGTCATTCTGTATGTGTAAAAAAGTGATTTCTCTTTTCTTCTCCAAATATGCTGAGCTGCTCTCAGTGGTTGTCAAAGGTGGCCTTAACGGGGCGCACTACGCAGGTTTAGGCTAGTTAGGGTCTTCCTCCTGTGGAAATGACTTTAGAATTTAAAGTGAACATTTACTCAAAAAAAAAAATCTGTGTCCTAAACAACCTAGATGTCCATCAGTGGCTGCCTAGGTAAATACAATGCGGTCTTTTATTTAATCACAGGGATCGTTACTATTTGGCTTTTATTTATTTATTTTTAATATATTTTATTGATTTTTTACAGAGAGGAAGGGAGAGAG
>JAAGEH010000337.1:3377073-3421193 GCA_011751065.1 Lasiurus cinereus
GTCACAGGTTTGACTCCAGTCAAGGGCCGATGCCTGGGTTGCGTGTTTGATCCCCAGTAGGGAGCATGCAGGAGGCAGCTGATCAAGGATTCTCTCTCAACATTGATGTTTCTCTCTCCTTCTCCCTTCCTCTCTGGAATCAATAAAAATATATTTTAAAAGGAAAGGTTTCTCATGTTTGAACAGCGCAATGTGGCATCAAAAGTGACTTTACTGTAATAGTCAGGCAATAGGCTTCGGTAAAAAAATAAAAAAGTGCCCTGACATCTGCATACCTGGGACTAGGTAAACCATTTCTTAGGATCCAAAACGCACTAACCAGCCAAAACTAGTGTGGCTCAGTGGATAGAGCGTTGGTCTGCGGACTGAAGGGTCCCAGGTTCGATTCCGGTCAAGGGCATGTACCTTGGTGGCGGGCACATCCCCAGTGGGGAGCGTGCAGGAGGCAGCTGATCGATGTTTCTCTCTCATTGATGTTTCTAACTCTCTATCCCTCTCCCTTCCTCTCTGTAAAAAATCCATAACATATATATATATATGTGTGTGTGTGTGTGTGTGTGTGTGTGTGTGTGTGTGTATATATATATATATATTAAAAAACAAAATGTAACGCACTAACCAGAAAGTAAACAAATAAAGGGGACTTCATCCAAATTAAAAGTTTTCGCTTATTGTCAAAAGACGCCATCGAGAAAGTAAAATGAGCCAATTTCGAAGAGAAATATTGACAACATGCATGTCTAACTTGCATGGAGAACATATAAAGCACACCTAAAACTCAGCAATAAAAAGATAAGCGACCCAACAAAGCTAAGTGAGAGGCTTGCACAGACACTGTCCTCACACACAAGTGGTGCACAGACACACGCGGCATGCTCAGCATCATCGCCCATCAGAATATGCAAACCAGAAACGACAAGGTGGTATCATATCAGTTCACAGCCACTTGGTAGCTGACAATACCAAAAGTATGTGGAAATACTAACTGGATGTGGACAAATGAACTCCCTTATATGCTGGCAGAAGGCAAAATGGTCAAACCCTTTGGGGAACTGTTTGGGCATTTATTCTTTAACTGTTAAGAATACACCTCCCCCGCGACCCACAATTCCACTTCCATCTGGAGAAATGAAAGCATAAGTCACACAAAGATGTGGTCAAGAATGTCCCTAACAGTCTCATGAACACACTAGATCCAGAGGCCTGGATCCATGGCACAGACTGACAGCTGTCAGAGGGGACGGGGCGGGACGGACAGGATGAAAGAAGGTGAAGGGATTAGCCACAGAACGGATATGCATAGCCCCTGGACACAGACAATAGGGGTGATGGCCAGAGGGTCGGGGTGGGGGGAGGAGTTGGGTTGGGGCTGGGTGAGGTGGGGAAAATGGGTACATCAGAAATAGTGTCAACAATAAAAATAAAGTTTAAAAAGTGTCCATAACAGTTCTATTCTTTTTAAAAATATATATATTTTATTGATTTTTTTACAGAGAGGAAGGGAGAGGGATAGAGAGTTAGAAACATCAATGAGAGAGACATCGATCAGCCGCCTCCTGCATGGCCCTCACTGGGGATGTGCCTGCATCCAGGATACATGCCCTTGACTGGAATCGAACCTGGGACCTTTCGGTCCCCAGGCCGACGCTCTATCCACTGAGCCAAACTGGTTTTGGCTACAGTTCTATGCTTATAATAGTGAGAAACTGAAAACAACAAAAATGGCCACCAATAAGTTAATGTCTAAATAATTTGTGGTATATGCTATCATGGAATATTGCAATAAAATTTTGATGTACACAAAAATATGCTTAAATCTAAAACTCATTACGAATGCCAGACACTACAGACAATTCCCTTTGTGGTTCCATGCACATGAACTTGGAGAGCTCACCAAACTCATCTGTGCTAGAAATCAGAGGAGTGGTGTTTCTCTGGGTGTGCGCATTGAGGTGAGGGGAGAGGGCAGAGAATGACTGCAAAGGACTCTGGGAACTTTCTGGGTGTGGACATGTTTTCTGTCTGCAGGGGCATGTTGGTTGCAGGATGTCATAGATACTATGGCCCGAAAGCCTTCCCTGGGGCTGTGGTCTGGGGTCTGTTCCTTCAGCCCCAGCTCTGGGACTCTCAGCCAGGAAACCCATCCGCATGTCTTACTGGGCCTCGGCCTTGGCCGCAGGGAGCTGTCTTGCCTTGCTGGAAGGAGCCGTGACTAATGACTGAGCCATGCAGGGATTCGAAGGCCTGACCCCCTGGCCTTACTCTGGGACACCCTACAAGGCCACCCCTTCTCCAAAGCTCCCCAGAGGATTAGCCATGGCCTCGGTTGCAGCAACATGGATGGCCAGCATCTCCCTCTGCGTGGCTCTGCCCTTCCTCATGGGATGAAAGTTCATCATCGGTGGTGTATTTCCCACTTTAGCGCCCGATTCCAGCAAATGGAGCCAGAGACGGTCCTAGGCATAGACTCTAAAATGAGAGTTTGGGAGCCGGATAAAAGGCCACTGAGAGCCAGCCACCAGTGGTAAGCAGAGGATGGGGGGGTTCTTGGCGTGCTGTGGGGTGCCATAATTACGGCTTGTGCTGGTGATGGGCGTGGCTGGGATATCTGAGGAAGGGGAGGTGTTAGGGGGTGCACTGGGTGGGATGAGGGGAGGGTGGCCACAGGATGGTAGGATTGAGTGACTGTTGCACACGTGGATTCACCAAGGCGCGTGGAAACCAAATACAGTGGCACCTCGAGATACGAGTCCCCTAACATACGAGATTTTTGAGATTCGAGCCGTCGAGCGAGCGATTTTTGCTTTGAAATACGAGCAACGGTTGAGATAGGAGTCATCGCGCGGATCGGCGGGCTGCACACCACCCACCAGTTTACTCGAGCGTCTCATAGTTTCCCACGCCTCAAGGTGACAGAACGAATGAAACTCGTATCTCGAGGTACCACTGTACACACGTTCTGTGCAACGCAGCAGTGGAAACCAGGGGTGTGCAGTCATTTGAGGTGGAATGGAGGGCGGATTGGCCTGGTATGACTGCTAGCAGTAAGTACTAGCTGCAATCTGTGCAGCAAATACTATGTGCCAAGAATGTCCACGTTTGCTCCTTCATTTCATCCTAATGATGACCCCGTGAGGTGCACAGCATGCCCACTTTAAAGAGAGAGACACCGAGGCCCAGAGAGTGGACATAAATGGCCCAGAGGCATCCACCTCTGTGCAGCAGGGCCAGAATGCCAGCCCTGTCTGCGGAGCGTCGGACCCGGGCTGTTTCCGTCACGTAGATCGGGGTGCTGGTTGCAGAGGTCTGTGCCGTCAGCATCTCGGAGAAATCTCCCGGCTTCCAGCAAAGGCGGCTTACGAAAATATGCTTCTCCTTTCATGTTTCTGAAGACAGAATCCGTCAGAGAGGGCACCGCTTGAAGACCTTCTGCTTTGAAGTGATAAAAGCTGGATGGAGGGAGGGCTCCCGGGCCCCTGATCGGGGCTCACCCCTGACCTCGCAGCCAGGAAATGTGATTTGCTCCTGCCATCCCTTTCACGGGCTGGACTTGCTCTGCTCCTGGGGTCTCCGGCGATTTTTTTTTTTTTCCTTAAGAAAAGAAGATAGCCGGGTTAATTTCAAGTTCCCCGCGATTTATCTGGGCTGAGCTGGAAGAGTGTTGAGTGGGAAAGGGTTTCATTGTCCGTGAGAGCCTCGCGGCTCTTCAACACCCACCACTTCTGCCTCATGTCAAAGGGAAGCAAATGGGTTTATTAAATAGCTGTCAGAGCGAATGAGCGAGCGCCGAGAACACGCAGAGGGGAGATTGGATTAGAGGGGGAGGACACGCCGCACTAAACAAGGGCGCAGATTTATGGCCGTGGCCATGCGGCCTTTGCGACGGGGGCCCCAGGTAGATGTCTGCATGGGCGGGGAGGGGTGTCTGGGCCAGACAGACGGAGGGAAGGCGCTGCTTCTCGCGCAGCGCGGAGCACAGGGAAGTGCAGTGGTTGGCCCAGCCGCTTCGGTACCGGGAAGGGAGGTCCGAGGAGCGCACGGGAGGGAGGGCTGAGTGAGCCGGTTTGCAGCATCTCCATGTTCGCTGTGCTCCTCTGAAGCCGGTTCGTGTGGGCTTTTATGTGACTTGAACCTTATGCAGCAAGGAGTAAAATATTAGTCATTTTTTTGGCCAGCTTGAAGGGCCTGGCCATCAGGGCTGAACTCTGGGGAACTGAGACTCGCTTTGAGCAGGAGAATGACATGAAGGCCTGATGTTTATTCTCTTTACACTTATTTTAGAAAAACAAGAATCTCAGAAAAGTAACCGAGTAGTGAATACCAGCCAGCAAGGTGTGACTGCAACTGTTCACGTGTGGAGAAGCGATATTCTCTAGATGGGAGCGGGGAATTAACATGGAAATCAACTCTCAGATTTGAGACATTGCTAAGGGAAAAATGAGAGGGACCTTATAATTACAATTCTTTATTTTATATCCTCACCTGAGGATATTTTTCCATTGATTTTGAGAGACAGAGAGAAAGAGAGAAACATCGATGTGAGAGAGATACATCTATCAGTTGCCTTCCCACACACCCTGACCAGGGCCAGAGATCCAGCCTGCCACCAAGGTACATGCCCTTGACCGGAATCGAAACCGGGACCCTTCAGTCCACAGGCCCACGCTCTTTCCATCGAGCCAAACAGCGAGGGCAGAATTCTTTTAATTCTATTAGGAACACGCAGGTGCTGACTTAAGAAAAACGGGGGGCTTTGTGATAAGGGGACAGGGGTCTCTGACCAGCCAGGCAGCACGCCGCTCCCACCTGACCGTGACCAGGAAAATAGATGGCGCAACAGCGAAATGAAGGGAGGTAATGGGGCCACCAGCTGAGGTGCCTGCTTTGTGGGAGCCATTGATGTCCAGGAAGACCAGGCCCAGTGTGGCCCAGTTTGGTGATCACTAACTCACTTAATATTTAAGGAAACCATTTGCCTCCCATAAATGAAAACAGAGGGACCTAGGGGACGTCAGGGCCTCTTCTCAGTGAACTTGGGTCCCAGGCCCGATCTGAAGAAGGCAGGCAGCTGGGAAGAACCGGACGTGGGTGAGCACCGGGAACAACAAGAGTGCTACCGGTTCAAACCAGTGTCAGGCCACCATCCACTTCCTGGGCGCGTTCTAGCCCGTTTCATCCTCACGGAGACTCTGTGGGGCTGGGCACCGGGCTTGTCCCCAATGAATCGATGATGAAACCAAGGCCCTGAGACTTGACCCGATGGGCTCTCAAGGTGGCCCAGCCAGCAGGACCTCCTAGAAGACAGATTCTGGCCGAGAGCTGTGCCCAGCGGGGGCTGTCAGCTGGCGCCACACTCCCCGTGAGGGGGGATTCTCACATCATGGCAGCTGGACCCCAAGAGGACACCCTCTGAGAGGGAGCAGGTGGGAGCTCCGAATGAAGACAGCGGGAGGGACCCTGCCTGGCCTCTTCGGATCAGCCTCTGGAGGCAGCAGGGTGGGGTTGGGGGGGGGACATTTTTCTGCCGAGGGCCATGGGGGTATTGATAACATTATAATACAGTGGTACCTCGAGATATGAGTTTAATTTGTTCCATAACCTTGAGGCGTGGGAAACTATGAGACGCTCGAGTCGCAGTAAACCAGTGGGTCATGTGCAGCCGGCTGATCTGCGAGATTACTCCTATCTCAACTGTTGCTCGTATTTCAAAGCAAAAATCTCGTATGTTAGGGCACTCGTATCTCGAGGTACCGCTGTATTCTCTACTTGAGAACATCAAAATTATCAACTTAAAAACCAGCTGCTCTATTAGCTGCTCTATTCGGTCAAACATTTCATATCACCCCCAATGCCTTGGAAGGGCCAGACCAAAGGACTTTGCAGGCTTACATGGCCCACGGGCTGCACATTTCCCTCCCCTGGCCTAGAGTCATGTCATGTGGCTCGACTCTGCCACCTCCCCTAGGTTCTGAGCAAGTCCCCGCGGGGAAGCCCAGCATCAAGGAGAGGGTCAGTAACCTCCGGACCTGGGGGAGCGGCAAGGTCCCATCGAGAAAGGCTATGGGCTGGGATATGGCTGTGGCACCTTTGGAAAGCGTGTCCATGGAGTGGAATCTGTGCTCATTGTGTGTACATGCAGAATCCCCTGACGCAGGCTGCTGTTCATGCCACTCAGTGGTGAAAAGACCCCAGTTCACCGGGCTGTGTTCTGTGTTCTGGTTTCTGCTGTACCTTGAACTGCCTGCCTATGGCCTTGGGCCAGTCACTTACCTGTCCCAGCCCCTGGGACCCTCGTGTCCTGGGACAGCACTGAAACGTAAGAGGGACCTGCCCCTCCCGCTTCCCAGGGCTGTTGGGAAAGTCACCGAGGGTCCTGTGAGGGCCCTCACCGTCTCAGGCCCATGGGCGGGGGCTCCAGAGGGTCATCGGACGTGTGGCTGTCCGGGAGGTGGAGCGTCTGCAGGCCATCTACAGCTGAGGCTCTCCCCGACTCTTACTGGTGGGGGTTGAAGGTGTGGGGAGGGGGGAGGCCCCAGCTTCCAAATGAATACTGGAGCCAAAGCTTTTAATTCTCCTAATTGAGTTCCCCAGGAAGACCAAGGCGGCACCTGGCTGCCTGCCCTCTCTGCCCAGAAATCAGAGGAGGATTAAGTGTACCCTGCAGTGGCTGCTGGGATGTCTCTCCCCTGACCTGGTTGGGGGTGGGGAGGGGAGACAACTGAGGGACTCAGCCCACACCCCAGAACAGGGATGGGGAACGTTCGGCCTGGAACTGTGTAAGGCCTGCGAAATCCTTGGGCCTGGCCCTGCCAGGGCATTAGGGGTGAGTGAGTTAAATGTCTGACCAACTACAGCAGGTGATGATTTTGTAGGGCCCGCAAAGGATGTTATACATCCCAGATGGCCCTGGGCAGAAAAAAGATTCCTCGCCCCTGCCTAAAGGATGGCATCATAACGAAGATTTAAGATCTCAACTTTGGCTAGCTGAAACCGGTGTGGCTCAGTGGATAGAATGTCGCCCTGCAGACTGAAAGGTCCCAGGTTCGATTCCGGTCAAGGGCGTGTACCTTGGTTGCAGGCACATCCCCAGAAGAGGGTGCGCAGGAGGCAGCTGATGGATGTCTCTCTCTCATCGATGTTTCTAACTCTCTATCCCTCTCCCTTCCTCTCTGCAAAAAATCAATAAAATATATTTAAAAATTAAAAATAAATTAAAAAAATAATAAAATCTCAACTTTGGCCCTGGCCAGGTAGCTCAGTTAGTTGGAGTATGGTCCCATATGCTGAAAGGTTGCGGGTTCGATTCCTAGTCAGGGCACATATCTAGGTTGTGGGTTTGATTCCTGGTTGGGGTGAGTGCAGGAGGCAATGATGGCTGTTTCTCTCTCATAAAGATGCTTCTCTTTCCCTCTCTCCTTTCCTCTCTCTAACATCAATGAAAAAACAAACAAACAAACCTATCCTTGGGTCAGGCTTTAAAAAAAGAATTTTCAATTCTGTAAAGTTTAGATATGAATCGGTGCCAGTGTGAGAGTATAAACTGGTTTGACTTATTTGAATGACAATTGGTTAGTATTAAAAGCTTTTAAAATACGCACACCTTTTGATCCTGCAATATGAGCATATAGTAAACTATAAGAAAATAACTTGAAGATGTAAATCATACACGTTGATAATTACCATGCAGTTTCTCATGCAAATAAATCAGAAAGAACTTAAAAGTGCCAGTATAGTTTTCCCTAAATAAATGTTGGTGTCTTCTCCAATGGAAAACTATTCCGTTTTGGATACTTATTGCTCTCAGCACATTTATTTCCATGTATTAAAAGGAAGCTCGCAAGGCAGCATTTAGTAGATTGCCAGTTGGGTACTTATGGTAGGTGTCTGTGTTTGTGGGTATACACAATAGGGCCTTTCCTGGAAGATGAGAAACTTTAGGGTGATAAACCCAGCAACCCTGCTCAGCACTGTGGAGGGGGTGCCCATGTCTCCCACACGGGAAGTGGGTGGGCGGCCCCTGGATCAACTGCAGAGAGAGAACGACTTCCTTGGTTTGACATGGGGTCCTCGGCCGAGTACATGCGCCCTGCATGGAGGAGAGGCTGGAGTTGACCTATTTTTTGTTTGGGTTGAAATGCTGACTCTTAAAGGGGTGGGACATGGGGGTTTGGGTCTATTTGAAATATCTCATCATTGACAAAACTTTAAAAGAGTTAGAAGAGAAAAGCTCCAATTTAAAATAACAACGGAAAACTTCAAAAGCCACTCATAAACGTTGTAAGAAACGTGCAAGATGTCTCTGAAGAAAACCAGACACCTACTGAGGAGCTTAAAAGAAGATGGTTAACATGCAATCTCAGGCCGATATATAAAATAGATGCTAATATTTGCTCTGCAAACAGATAACAGACTCCATTTATCCCGCCAGACACCCCACAAAGCGCGTCACGCACGTTGTCTCCGTCAATCTCCCCATAACCCAGCAGGGCGAGGATTACCGTAAGTCCCCTCTTACGTGTGAGGACATTACAGAAGGTCAAGGTTCACTGCCCAGAGTCGGAGGACCGGGGGGGAGGGGCTGGGCCCCAGAGCCTGGCCTTTGCTTCACTGTAACGCCCCCCGGGTTTAATGGGTGGCATCCTGGGGCCCTGCCTCTGGACACCCCCTGGCTCCCTCAGAAAAAAGAACGGGTTCCGCTAAGAGCAGGAGGCTGTGCAGCTCCATACAGACTTGGCTGATTCTGTGTTTCTTATGCGCTAGTCTGCCAGCACCTAGTTGTTGTTTTTTTTGTTTATTTTATTTTATTATTTTATTTTATTTTTCTATTTTATTTTATTATTTTATTTTATTTTATTTTATTTTTCTATTTTATTTTTTTAATTTATTATTTTATTATTTTATTTTATTTTATTTTATTATTTTATTTTATTTATTTTATTTATTTTATTTATTTTATTTATTTTATTTATTTTATTTATTTTATTTTATTTTATTTTATTTTATTTTATTTTATTCCAGTCTGTGTGTTTGGTGCTAAGCAGTAAAGATTGGCAGGAAGAAAGAGGTGAGCAGATTTCCAGGGGAAGGTGGGTGCTTCTGGAGTTAATCCCTTGTGACTGTTTGGTAACAGGGTGATTTTCTGCCCCCAACAGGAAGGTAAGGAACTCTAGAATCCCACACATGAAGGTTCAAGTCTCACCTTCCCACTTAGTTCATGTACAATGAACTCAGGAGAATGAGCCCACCTCTCTGGACCTCAGTTTCTGTACCCCACGAAAGGGTTGTCCAGCAGATGGCAACCCAAATGATGTCCTCTGTCATCGTCATCAGGGGCAGGCCACCATCATGCTCAGAACCCACAAGCCACCCAGAACCCCAACTCCTGAGTCTTCTCGCTGCTCCGACCCCAAGGCCTCGCTCCCCTCAGTCCCCCTCCGCGGTGGCTCAGGAAGGAGCAGAGGCCTGGGAAGTGCCCGCCCCATCCGGCCCTGCTCCCGAGGCAGGCCGGGGCCGAGTTGTTTGTGGAAGCCTGAAGGAGAGACCAATGATCCCAGATAAGATAGGCCATCGGCTGGCCTCCGCGCTGCAGACTTCTGGTCTACTTGTAAAAGGAGTCTTGTCATTTATTTGACAGTCCCCAGGATCTCACACAGGGGGCGGGACAAATAGAGCCGAGCCCCCAGCAGAGGGTCCTGATAACCTCAAGTGTCGAGATGGCTGCCCCTGGGCCCAGGCGTGGGCCGGCCCTTCCACCTCCTGGCTGGCTCCAGGCCCCCCACTCATGGTGATCAATGTGGGGTGAGTGCCTGCCAGGAGGGAAGAAGGTCCAGGTGGTTTTCCTCGATAGAGGCCAGCGTGAGAGTCCCGCGTCAAGTGAATTCAGTTCCCAACTTTAACTCAAAGCAGACACGTCCCATCAGCATCCCTGGAGCCACCAGGGCCCTTGAGTCAGCAAAGATCTGGGGTCAGAGGCTGACTCAGCAGCTCCCATGCTGAGTCAGCTCTCGGAGCACCCAGTTTCCCCTTCTTCCTTCACTAGGCTCATAGGCTGGTGATGGTTAAACGAGAGTGCGTGTGAAACACCCGGGAATGCATGCACCTTGTTAAATTCATCCTAAGGAGATAACGGGTAAGGCAGAGGGCCCTTCCGCCACGTTAGCTGCTTCACATAGTGTTTTTGTGCACTAGGTCTCCTCAGAACTCGGATACCACAGCAATGGGGTGAGGCAAGCCCAGACCAGACCCCCCATGTGGCAAGCCTGCCATACTGGGGCGTGGCCAGACCCTCTGCCGGCCTCCTCCCCGCTCACCTGTGCTTCAGGTATGGCTCACCAGCCTCAGGATCCTCGGCACCTGGAACGGGACCGGCCTCAAAGCTGGCACCTCAGCGAACATCTGCTGAATGAATGAC
Source organism: Lasiurus cinereus (assembly GCA_011751065.1). NCBI lineage: Eukaryota > Metazoa > Chordata > Mammalia > Chiroptera > Vespertilionidae > Lasiurus > Lasiurus cinereus. The sequence continues at coordinate 3,387,485 of JAAGEH010000337.1, forward strand.
AGAAGAAGAAAAACAATTAGGGCAGCGGTTCTCAACCTGTGGGTCGCAACCCCCTTCACAGGGGTTGCCGAAGACCATCGGAAAATGCAGATATTTACATCACGATGCATCATAGGAGCAACATTTCATGGTTGGGGGTTACCACCCCATGAGGAGCTAGCTGTATGCAAGGGTCACGGCCTTAGGAAGGTTGAGAACCACTGAATTAGGGGAACCATAGTCTCATTGTTCAACTAGCAATGCTGCTGCTTCTTCAAGGTCCAGATCAGCACCTGCTCTCTGCAGCTCTCCTGGCTCCCTCGCCTTGTCCCCCTCCTGCTATGCCCCTAAGGTTCCTTTCCTCTCCCTCTCTCACATCTCTCCCTCTCCTGGTTTATCTGACACAAATGTCATCCGTGTCCTCTGCCTCGCTGGGTGGTCACCGTGGGCTCGCCACATCACACCTCTCCTCTCTGTCTCTCCTTAAACTTCCCTCAGTGCCCTCTGTCATCAGTTCCTGCGCTTCATGGGTCTCTCTCTCTCTCTCTCTCTCTCTCTCTCTCTCTCTCTCTCTCTCTCTCTCTCTCTCTCTGAAAACCTAGAATGAGCCAGAGGTCACCCAGCAGATAAGGGCAGTCTCCTCCTAGCACTGAACCATGGCTGCTGGCCTCCACTTGGCCGTGGCCATGGAGAGCTTTCCCCAAAGCCAAAGACACAGCGCAGCAGGGCGGGACAAGAAGGCGTACATTGGGGTGCAAACCTAGACATGAAGCGCAGGAACTGATGACAGAGGGCACGTAGGGAAGTTTAAGGAGAGACAGAGAGGAGAGGTGTGATGTGGCGAGCCCACGGTGACCACCCAGCGAGGCAGAGGACATGGATGACATTTGTGTCAGATAAACCAGCGCTTCTCACTGTGCGGCGTGCATGGAGTTGGCTGGGGTCTTGTCCAAAGTCAGACGGCGCTCCCATGCGTCTGGCCTTGGGCTCAAGATGCTGCACCTCTAACAAGTGCCCAGGGATTGCCGCTGCCGCTGGACCAGGCACCATGCTTTGGGTAACGAGGGTTTAAGGCAAAGGGCACTAACCAGGCTCCCACACATGTCCCAGCTTATCTTTGTAAAATATGCAGAGGCCACCAGACCCAACCTGAAGGACTCTGAACTTCCGGTGCCCAAAGAGATCCTCTGGTCACTTCCTCTCATCTCGCAGCCTCTGCCTGGACACTCCCGGGCATGGGGCAGCCTCTTCCAGGCAGCCACGGCTGGAGGAGGATTAAAAATCTCCAGAGTTCAATTTCAAGCCTCTAGCTCCACCCCAGAACCACACCAGCTCCCACAGCATAGATAGGGGTGGCCATAAAAACATCAGCTTGACTTCCCTCCAAAGTATGCTTAATTCACACCAAATTTCACTGCACTGGCTATTGTTCCTTCCAAACATGTGATGTGAGAACCTGTCTGTAGGTGTCCCTGTCTCTTACACGCCCCCTCACCCCCAACACACAGTGACCACCCGGGGAGCCTGGGTTATCTTAACATAGTAAGTGCTTGGTAAATGTTGGTTGAATTCATTAACAAAAATTTGACTTTTTTTTTTTTACTACCATATTTTCCAGCGTATAAGATGACTTTTTAACCCAGGAAAATCTTCTCAAAAGTCAGGGGTCATCTTATCACCCAGTCATCTTATACACCAGAAAATACAGTACAGATTTGGTGAGCTTGAGTGGCCTTATTTAAGGGAACTGGCAGGGAGAAGAAAAGAATAAAAGCTGTGGTTCCTGGAACAAATGGTAATACTAGTTGCTCACAGCATGAGGTGGATGGCATTGGATTATCCTAGAATAATTACAAAATTCTCCAATAAGAAGAGATGACAAATAGATGGCATAAAGAGTCATTTCTCTCCTAGCCTGTGCCTGTGGCAGACATCACTAATCAATCACAGCACTCTCCCTGCTAGATGTAGATCTGATTTGAGAATCCTAAGGTTTACACCCAACATGGAGGTTTATTCACCTGCCTACTCTTAACCTTACACTTCTGAGCATGTCCATCTGAGTTCGAATTTGTACAGTTCTCTTGAGTTCATCTGATGTCCCTTTGTTTCCTATGAGTCACAGCTCAGCCTGCACCATCTTGGCTTTGAGGTAAGAGAGGCTCCCACTCCACTGGGCACAGTACCATGAGGACAGGGATTGTGTCTTGTGCAGTCAATCATTCATTGACCAAATATTCATAAAGCCGGGTTCACTGCTATATCTGAAGTTTGTAATGTCTATTTATCCGTGTATGAAAGATGGATGGATGGAAGGAAGGAAGGAAGGAAGGAAGGATGATGGAAGGATGGATGGATGGATAAAAGGATGACTGGATAGAAGGATGGATGGAAGGATGGATGGATGGAAGGATGGATGGATGGAAGGATGGATGGATGGAAGTATGGATGGATGGAAGGATGGATGGATGGAAGGATGGATGGATGGAAGGATGGATGGACTGATACATGTTGGAGTAGTCACCTCTCATACACTGGTGCCTGGTAGTTCTGAGCCAGGATATTCCTCTGCTTCCTCTTTCTATGCCCCAAATGGTGCTTTTCTATTTGTCTTCCCTTGTTTATACCGAGCACATTCCACCCACAGCCTCACCACCGCCAGGCGCGACCCTCCCGTTATCTGGAGGCACTTCCGGACACGTTTTCATCTGTGCCTCCTAGACTCTAGTCAGTCAACCCGGATGTTTTCTGTGGATGAAACTTGTCTTAATGGAGAGATTTACTATTTTCCGTAAGATTCCGTCACTTAGTATTCCTGTAAAATGCCGCCTTAGAACTTTTACATCACTGCTTTGTTCATTCTCATGCACAGTTGGACAAGGCAGTTACCACGAGCCCATTTCACAGTGGAGGAAACAGAGGCTCAGAGAGACCGTTGAGTTGTACAAGATGTCACAGCTCAGCTGCAGAGTGGAGTAGTAGCCCGGTCTGCCTGCTTTGCAAGCCTGCACTCTCTAAGGGGGCTGTGGCTGGTTGGGGGCTCTGGCCCCTTGAGTCTTGGGAAGCTGTGTGGGGTCACAAGAAAGGGTCATTCTCCCGGGGTTAGTGAAGAGGGTGTCGCCCAGCTTTTCCTTCTGATGTTGGGCTCCCCGTCCTTTGCTGTCCCCATTTGCCCATCACTCCCTTAGATGTCTCTAAGCCTTGCAGAGAGGAGTGGACAGGGTACCCCCTCCCTCTCCAAAAAGGGGCGGGTTACCCTGCCCCTCCCAAGCTTCCCCCAATTAAGGATTTCCTGAGGCTAAAGACAGAGCAAGAGCCGCCTTCCCGGGCCCTGCCTGCCTCCTCCAGCAGCTGCAGCGCCCTCACCCAGCTGGGCCCCCGGGGCCAAGTCTGGGGTGACCCAGGCACCAGCACCTCACCTTCTGGCCCTGGAACAACCCCCAGGCCCTGCCCAGCCCAGGGCCACCCCAGCTCTCCTGCACTGGGAAAGCCCCACTTTGTGTAATGGTTTAATTATCATGTCAATGTGGATTCATTACCATGGCAGCTGTCATGGCAAATGGGGGAGGCGGGGGGCTCCGAGCCCCTCCGGTCAGCCTAATTGATGTAGTGAACAGAATACTGTATTTACTCAACAATGCTCCGGGTTTTTCTTCTGACCTGGGAAGGGCATCGGTGCTCACAGAATCAATAGCAGCTGAGTTTTCATCCTCAGAGAGGGGACAGCGTCCATGGACTTAACCCCTCCAGGCCCACCCACCAGAGGCCTGCAGGAGTCCCAGGGCAGCGAGAGGCTGCAGATGTGGGGGGCCAGACAGGGGAAGGCTTCTCCTTCAGTGTGAATTCTTATTTCCACAAGGGCCATATTCACCTCTGCATCCCTCCCAGCTACTACAGCAGTGGTTCTCAACCTGTGGGTCGCGACCCCTTTGGGGGTTGAACAACCCTTTCACAGGGGTTGCCTAAGACCATCGGAAAATGCAGATATTTACATCACGGCGCATCACAGTAGCAAAATTTCATGGTTGGGGGTCACCACCACATGAGGAACTATATGCAACGGTCGAGGCCTTAGGAAGGTTGAGAACCACGGCTTTAGAGTGAGGGGGATTGGGCCATATTTTTCAAAAGTCCCCTCACACACACAAGCAGTTTCTAATTCTCAACTAGAAGAATAATTTCACCCTGGTTTATGCACACATTGGTTTGAGGTACAAGTGGTTGGACTGCCTCTCTCTGAAAGTCTTAAAAATGTCAAACATGAATTAAGTCTCCAGAGATTCCTCAGTTAAGTCAAGTCCAAGGAGAGCCAATTTGTAAGCACCTGAGTTACAGATGACGTGGCAGCTGGGTCTTAGAAGTCCAGGTGGAGCAGGGTCATATTAGCCTTGCTCATTCCTCCCCACAGATTGGAGGTGGGTCCTCCCCAACCTGTCAGGCAGTGATTCACAGCCTTGAAATCACCCCAGAATTGGGACGGGACACATTTCAGGACCTGGTGAGATAAAGGACCTGTAACAAAGGGACAAAGTCCCCTTTCTGCAGAGGAAACATTGTCTGGACAACCTTGGGCTCCTAAGAGACCCACGCTGATCGGGCCCTTGGTGTGAATGAGGTTCTGAGGGTTCATGGTTTGGGGGCAAATCTAATGAGACTAACCCAAAACTGTGAACGTAGTCTTGGCTCACAGAAGACAAACTGCCTGGATGAACTTGGAGGAGCCTCTGTGGCCCAGTGATCTCGTCCCCAAGAAATGACTCTGATGAAGCCCCAGAGGACAAATAGGTTTCATCACTGGGCCAGCTTCACTGACCGGAAGTGGCCTCCTTGCGCCCTGGGTTGAGGGTGCTTGGACTCCACCAATACAGTGTCCTGTGATAGGATGCTCCCTGGAGACGGCTTGAGCCAGAGATGTCTGGCTTCAAATCCCCGATCCTCCACTTAGTAAATTCTTTGAAACTGCCTTTCGCTCTGCAAAGCAAGAGTCACAGGCATTTCAAAGACTTGATGGTGGTTTCCATAGGACAATATGGCAAAGTCTGTCAACCCAGCACCTGGCGCACCATGAGTGTTCAATCGAGGGTCGTTGGATAGACCACCTGAGCACCACTGGGATATACAGTGACAGGCAGGGAAGCCTTGAATTTCCTAAGTAGCAAATCCCACATTATAACAGTCTGTACCATTTTAGATCAGCTCAAAGCCTGCAGTTAACGCTGGAGGCCTGCTGGAATACGAAAACCATAATGTAAATGCACTTTTCTCACTTAAAAACGGACATGATATCTACCCTCAGATGAGGAAAGGTGAGCATTAAATGGGGTAAAATGGATACAATGCCTGGTGCAGAGCGAGTATCTGGAATAATGGCTATGGGAGGGCCTTCAGCTGGAACTTACCTCACCCCCCCCTTAGAGAACTGAGGAAAAACCACGCATAGAACCAGAAAAAGCCTTCAGTTCGCCCTTCCCACTTCACCAAAAATTGCATCTACGAGTAAGCTTGATGATGCAAATGTGGGGAATGTTAGGAAGGGAGCATAAGGGCCTGCTGATACTGTGGCCTCATTTTGGCTGACAACCTCTCAAAATTTAGACCGTGGACTATGCACGGGAATGGACACTCTGCATGGCACCACTGAAGCGATGATGATAATATGATACCAGGCTGTGAGCATTTACAATGTACCCACAGTGCACTGTGGAGGCACCGGAGCACCAGGAATCCTTGCGGTAAACCAATAAAGTAAGTCCTATCACTCCCCCCATTGTCAGGGGCCACAGAGAGATCTGGAACCTCCCAAGGTCACAAGCTTATTGGCAGTGGATCTGAGCCCTCTGTCCTTGGGGCTGTGTTTCCAATCTCACTGCCTCCAAAGGATAGATCCCACCGCCTCTGTGGCTCTTTTAGGGACGTGACAGAGGGTGGGAAAACTACCATTGTCCCAACCAGGGAGCCTCTCTACATGGTGGAGCCATTCAGTCCTGAGTCCTACTCCCAGCCCAGCACTGATGATCCCCACAACCTGCATCAGCACTCACTCCAGAAGGAGGGGGGCGGGTAATTATTGTCTTTCTGCTCTTTGAGATGGGATTTTACTGAAATTTCAGCCACACTGGTATTATGGCAGTGGATCTGGGAACTAAGAAGGCCTCGGAAATCTAAATCTACCCATCGTCCACGTAAACCTGTTAAATGCTGAAATACTTGGGTGCATTTCTTTTTCATGAAAACACGATTTTTTCAGTCACAGAAAAGACACCTTTCTCCATGTTTCGGCTCAGTGTGGAGGGGAAAAAACAAAATTGAAATGATCCAGTTAAAACACAGAGATTTCTATAAACGTATAAACAGCGCCCACCATCTAACATTCACTCTTCCTTTTCCATCAAACTATTTCTGTTGTCTCCCCCAAACCGCCTTTTCTTCTCATTAGGCAACACTCTCTGCAAATTATTTCTGACGTGAGGTGATTTGCTGACCCTCACTGACTAGGGTCTCCTTCCCCCCCTCCACCTACAACACCCACTTTGCATCATAACCAAATACAGCCTCCCCACGGCACCCCCACCTTCCACTGGGGATGATCTCTTTATCAATAACCCGACCCCGGGAAGCCCAACGGGTGACTTGTTAGTGCCCCTGACACCAATGCAGATGGGGGCTTCGGATCCCCAGTGTAATCCCAGCCCGAAATGTTACCAGGAGCCCCATGGTTCTTCAATTACCTCCGTTGGCCTGTCAAGACCACAGCATCTCAAATTCAGTTAGCTGGTCTTTGGGTCTCAGCCAAGGCCCAGCCTCTGCTCCTAATGACAGCCAGCTGAGGGGACACTGAGAGGGGCTAAATTCAATTTGCAGTCCTCCTAATGAGATTAGGGGAGCAGGGTTTTTTATTTTCTCCAAAGTTTGCCATGGGCAGGATGAATGATGGCCCAGGGATGAGCTGTCAACGTCAACAAAGGCTGGAGCTGGGAGGAGGGGGATGGGAGATGGCGATGGCGGAGAGTGAGAGGTTTTCCAGACAGCCGAGGAGCCCTGTGTGAGTCACCCGGCAGGTGACAATGTCTGGCTGGCAAAGTGTCGCTTCGGACGGGATGCAAAGTGAAGAATGAATCTGAGGAGAGGCAAATGTCGATTGTAAGCAATATTCCTACGTAGACTCTCTCTCTCTTTTTTGCTGCTTCTCAATTCTTTCCCACCTGTGTTGACTCTCTAAAAAGTCATTAAGCAAATAGTATTTCTTTGAATTCGTCAAACCAGAAGTATCTTCTCAAATAAAGAAGCCAGGTTCCCACTCTCCTGCCTGGAATAGTCCAGGCCAGCACGGCTCTTGATGAAGGAGAGAGCTGGTATCTGGAGTCAACTAGGACCTCAGATGCCCACCCTGTGTCGGTGAGCAGCTCAAAAGTACTTATTCTGATGCAGAGTGACTTCAGAGTGAGGTGTGATGTGCAAAACATGTCCAGTGAGTGTTTAGTTAGCACCTGCTTCTAGTAGCTTCAGGTCCATGGACAAGAAATAGAGCAGGACATTCTTCTGGGTCACACTGAGAGAGGAGGAGAGAAAGCTCTGGGAAATCCAAAAAGGAAGAGATCCTTGTGGTTGGGAGAGAAGGGAATCTTTGTTTTTAGGAGGTGGCCTTGAGCTGTACTCCAAAGGAAGATGGGGTTTGGAAAGGCCGAGAGAAGGGACTCAGGTTGAAGGTCTCTGTGCTTCTCTTGCAGGCCCAGCTGTGCCTTGCTCCAGGATCAGTTCTGATGAAAACTGCAAGACTCCTGCTGCCCCAAGCCTGGAGCTAGTGCTCTGAGCACCAATTTGTCCACTGCACCTTCTTAGAGCTCCTCAGAGATGATCTATACATACCACGGGGCTCCTGTCCCACTTCCTATGCCATACTGGATCCCGCCCCTGATGTGATAATCCTGCGCTCAACCCTACCTGTGGCTCTGTGAACCTGGAGTTGCCTGGTCTTGCCAGTTCTTCTCCAGATGGTGGGAGTTGAGGCTCACATATCTTGTCCCCTGTTCCCCACCTACTGCCTGAAATCCTGTTTCTACCAACTGATGACCAGAAACCATGACATCCTTCCTGGCCTTCCCTGGAATATGGAAACTGATCCAAATCAAGGCCGTTACTCAGCTTCAGAACAGGTCAACCAACAGGAGTTCAAGCACTTTGTGGACACAAAGTAGACACTTATTAAATATTCACTAGCTGAACTAAGCTCATAGGGAAGGCGAAACTAGATAGAGCTTGAGCACAGGAGTGGTTACACAAGTGGCTGGAAGGGGGGAGGCTTTCTCTCTAAAGATGAAGTTCAGAACCACGACTGTTTTGTTTTTTAGAGAATAATACTTTCCTCCAATGCACTCACGGTGGCTGAGTTGTGGCCCACCAGGCCCACCGTCAGCTGTTCAGGGACTCTTGCCACCAGGAGGCTCACTCTGTGATGAACTCGTCAGTTTTTCCACTCATGGGAAGGTGCTGCTGATGTTCACAGGCTGGGCGAGGGCGGGAGGTGGGGGGTGGTGGGATTAACCTCATGGCATCACAGTCTGACCTTGGCCACCAGCCAGATGAACCAGAGGAATCCTACGAATTCCAAAACCCTGAACATCTCAGGGGTCTGGCGTGACCAGCACTCTCAGAGAATATCTTCGGGACAAAACAAAACACAAATCCCTTTCAAGGCCTGTGAAGGATCATGCGGGATTGTTGGGCCTGGATTAAACTGGGTTATGAATCCAAGCCGGCACCTTCCAAGCCCAGTCCTGCTGAGAAGAGGAAGTCCAGACGCTGGAATTCTGAGACCAGAAGAGCTCAGGTCTCTGGCTAACTCATGGCTACTTTGCTAATGCGGCTCCTTCTATGTTGTGAATTCTTTCTGTATTTTTTTTTTTATTCAACTGATCTTTCTTTCTTTCTTTCTTTTTTCTCTGTGCCATTCTCTGGCAGCTTTATTTTTATTATATATATATATATATATATTGTTTAAAGTATTATAAATAGTAGTACATATGTCTCCTTTTTTTCCCTACTGACCTCCCCCTGGCTCTCGCCACCCCCCATTACATGCCCTCACCTGTCCCCCCACCCCACAATGCCCTGTATCCATTGGGTATGCTTACATACATGCATACAAGTCCTTCGGTTGACCTCTTATAGCCCCTTCCCCCAACCTCTGCCTTTTCATTGTAGCATGACAGTCTGTTCATTGCTTCTTTGCCTCTGTATCTATTCCCCCCTCCCCTCCTCAACTGACCTTTATTAAAATTCCTTATGAAAAACCCATTCTAACCCAGAGAAGGAGAAGTGAATGTACCATGAAGTGATAGAGATGTCAAAAATGCAAGGCCAAGGCCTAGGACCCTTCAGCCCTTCTCCACTCCACCTGGGAGAACACCTGTGTAGGTCCCAACAAAGAAGGGCTGTCCTCGAAGGTGCGGTCTGGGCCACTTTGCATGGGCTCCAGAGCCAGGACCTGTGGGATTTCAACAGACCTGTAGCCCATGTCTCTCTTTCCCACCTTAGGCTATGACAGGTAGAGATATATTCTGGGGAAAGTAGAGAAAGAAAAGACTGGCGAGGATTAAAAAAAAAAAGGCCAGCTACTAATGCAAGATGCTTATTAATAAAAAGGGGTGACTAAAGGCCAGTCCTTCAGAAACCCGAACTCTCCCTGGTAAAGCACATTTCCCATCACAAAGGACACTCCCCTCTATTTTCTTATGTGAGCCTCACAACGAGTCGGTGAAGGTTTACTGATCCCCATTTTAAATATGAGAGAATGGAGGCACCCCACACAAATGAGTCAACAAGTTCAAACAACGGGGAGCCTGAGATGCAAAGCCCAGGCTGTATGATGTCAGACATGATGCTGTCTTCATACACAACCTATGTGCACAGGATGGGTCGCCCTCTCCCCATCTCCTCCGATTTCACTCCTATGCAGAGCTCTGGACTCTGCTGATCCTCTGATGGTAGACCTGTTGGCCCATCAGAAGGGAATCCTCAGAGGATGACACCTCTGTGCCAGTTCTGTGCAAGCAGGGAAAGCGCCTCACTGCCATGTAGGGATACATGGGATGTGAAGCCGAGAACCCTAGACTGGGCTCCCAAACTTGCTATGGCAGCCCCCACTGCGAACTTGGACAAGGGGCTTCCTCTTTCTACTCCCAACGCCATCTTAGCTCCTGGCCAAGCTCCAACATTCCCAGAGTCTAATTCTCCGGTTGTCTAAATCCCACGAATGATCACTCGGATCCATCTCTTGCTGCCTACAAATCCATTTTGTGTTTGTTCTTCTCTTCCTTCCCAGCTTTCTCTTTTGCTACACAAAGTGTGCGTGGTCGTTAGCATTTCCAGTGCAAAAGCTACCCCCCGTGTCTGCTGGGTTTGCAAAAAAAAAAAAAAAACACCCCTCTGCTGCCTCTCCCGGGGTAATGCCAGACCGGAGGATGGAGCCCTGGGTCTCTTCACTTTGCGCCACATTATCACAGAAAGGTGGATTAGGAGTTATCTCCGCTCTGCTTTCTCTCAGAGCTCCTTGGCAACACAGCCACTTCGATATAAATACACACCAGAAACGTGCGCAGACTCATTCTCAGCGCCGAGGCCTTCAGAGGCCCGGGGGGCAGATGCCGCCAGGGAGCAAGGACATCAAGAGATCCCCGGGATGCAGAGGAGTGCCAGCCTCGCCACTTCAAGGTCAAAGATGGCACCCATCAAACACAACGCCCTGAGAACTCTGGCACCCAGCTCCAGGGCCCGCACCCAAATGCAAATGGAGATCTCTCATCCATCTGGATAGCCAGTATTTCATTCCTTACAATTAAACAGGGTCAAATCGCCGTGCCAGCCTCTGTCTTGCTAACACTTGCTCTCCCTGGTGTGGCTAACGACACCCATTCAGCTTGAAATTCCATGGTTCTTAGCCAGGGCTCACTGAGATTAAACTCAGAGGCGATGGAGTTGTGTTTCTGGGTGTAAGAGCGCGCCATGTTTTACAACTGAACTAATTCCTAGCACATTGTTCACTCTGATGACTACAAGATCTACATATTCAGGAGGCCGAGGCAAACCATACAGGTCCAATCATGTATCATTACCTCCCACTGGCCCTCTCCTCGGTCGGACCATAGACCACCACGCACAGACTTGATTCAGGCACATGTAGGAGACACATATGTCAGCTTTAAGGATGGGGCAACACCCCCTCCCGCCTGGAGACGCAGGAACGAGATCCCCTCAATGTCTCTCAGATACATGACAGTCCTCTTAACGTTCACGAAGTTGTCAGACATTCTCCACCTTCAGAGAGCCTGGGAAAAATACAATAAAGAGGCCAGAGCCCTACAACACCAGGCCGAGGAGAAGCAGCAGAGGAGCGAGATGCGTTCGTTGTAAATAGTTGAAACCGTATTCTTATCTTGGCTCAGCCCTGCGTCCTGTCTTGTCTCCGAGCACTGTAAATATTTAATGTGCTCGAGCTGCATCTCTCACTGGCCCAGGGGAGAGGAATAAAGCCACAAAGCCACGCGTGGGACCCTGTTTTACTCGTGTGCAGACTGCCCTCAGGAGAGCACCGGAGAGGGGCCGTGTGGATGCCAGCACCCACTGTGCCCTGGACCATGGGCTGAAAATCAAGGTCCACCCTCCCGGCTCCGGAGTGTGAGGTCAGTTCTGAGCAACAGGCTCCTTCGTGCAGTTAGCTGGCTGCTCTTTCTTTTTTTTCCTACAGCGGTACCTCGAGATACGAGTGCCCCAACATATGAGATTTTTGAGATACGAGCCGTCGAGCGAGCGATTTTTGCTTTGAAATACGAGCAACAGTTGAGATAGGAGTCATAGCGCGGATCGGCCGGCTGCACACGACCCACCAGTTTACCGCGACTCGAGCATCTCATAGTTTCCCACGCCTCAAGGTGATGGAACGAATGAAACTCGTATCTCGAGGTACCACTGTATTTCCATCTTCCTCGCGTGAAGGAAATGAGCAGAGCCGATGAGGAAAACACTCCTGTTCATTAAAAACTATCCAGAAATCTTTTCCATCTCAGAGTGATTTTCTCTAAAGGAATGATCGTCATTCCTTTTCATTTCCCCCGCAGCCTACCCTTATGGCGGGACTTGGTGTTCATTGTCCATGGACCCAAAGCAGCTTCCAGAACAGCTGTCTGGCCAAGGGGAGGGAAGGGGAGACCGTGAGGACACAGAGGCCCAGAAGCCCCGCCTCTGTGGACGGGTCTGTCCTGCCTGCCACCCCACCTGACACCTGGCTGTCTGCCCCAGGTCCCCCTTTGCCCTGGCCCCTCCAGCCTTCCCGCTGTTCACCCTGCTGCTTCCTCCCCCAGGGCCGGGGTTCTTCAGCTCTGCCGTGGCGGCCAAGGGTACCTGCTCTCCGGGGAGAGGGTGGAGAAGCAGGCAGAGGGTGTGTCTCACTGGCACCCCCTCCCACCGTTCCTCTGACCCCTGTCTTAACCTTGGGAAGATGGGCCCTTTCTGTACTGCAGCCGGCACTTGTACAAACTGGGGATAAACACACCTCCCCAGGGGCTGTGTGAAGAGTCAGTCCTACCCTGAATGAGACTCTGTGTACACCCGTATGTTTCCTCTCTGAAGGGCTGGGGGTACCAGGGCCGCGCCAGCAAGAAATGGTCACTGGAGGTGGATACTGTGGGCTTTGCTCCTGAGCATGGAACCAGGAAGAGTGGTGCCTGAGGAACAGTCTGTGATGAGGACATTTCTGTGCAAGAAAAGCCTGTCTTTCCCTCTGCAGGGAGGACAGTGTGTGGCCTCCCACGCAGGAGGATTGGCGGTGGGAGAAATGCGGGTCACAGCTCCGGTCCCCTGCTCAGAGGCCATCTGACCAGGGTGCCCTCTGAGAGCTGAGAACCCCCTGAGCTTCCGCTGTCTGGCCTTTGTCTGCTTTGCCCATTGAGTCTCCAGAGAGAAGGGACGAGGCCAGGGCACAGAGAAAGCAAGAAGCAAATGTGTCTGGAGACAGGTTCCAAGACAACGGAGCATGCCAGAGACTGATGCCCCCAGACAGAGGGAGTGGATACAGACAGTGGAAGTGGACAGGGGCCCTCATGAGCTTGTCTAGTGAAAATGTCTCCCACAGCCCGATTTCCTACACCCCAAGGTATTTTCAAGTCTCTCAGCAGCACAAAATGTGGAGATATATGGAGACCTGGGGTCTGACATGGAACATGGTCTCACTCATAGAAAGATGTGGACAGGAAACCCGAAAGCTGGTCAACAACCTTAATTGCTCTCACCACTCACTGTTTAGTGGAGACATTGTCCACCTCTGTTCGTCTTATGTATTTTTGTTATTGGAATTTCCTGCCTAAAGGCTGTGGGTGTGTCCCACAGTCTCAATAAAAGGGAGAGCAAGGCCAGAGCAGTGTATAGTCCTCCCACTAGCGGTGGGCTCCTGCCTGGCCCCCCAATATCACCAAATTAATACTTTTCTAGTCTCTTTTTGTGTGCGGCCTCCTCCAGAACCCGAACCCTGAACCGGAACCCTGAACCACGCGGGACATGAAAGGGGTTCCCACATGTCTATACATCATGCACCTGTCTGTCTGTCTGTCTTTCCATCTACCTACCTGTCATCGTTCACAAGTTGACTGGGATTCTCTGCTGAATGCACACAATGTAGATGCATTTGGATGCAAATACACCAGGAAGCCTCAAGGGGGCGCTGTGAGCCCCAGGGGTGCAGACACGGCACCAGGTGCTATTTAAATGCACCCCTGGAATCAAAGGTCATCCATATCCTCCCCACAGCCTCCAGCTGCATTTCTCAGATGGGACTCAGGGGGTTGCTCTACAGTCTCTGTGGTCTTTTCTGCGGATGTGAAGGTCACTTAACAGTGTCCTTGCATCTCATAACATTGTTCTTATATGAGATGGGGGATTCCTCTCTCCTTTACAGCTCCCTCGCTTCTCTCCGCCTCGGTCGTCTTCCCTTACCTAACCACATGCCTGTCATTCATTCATCCATCAGCCGTTCAGCTCATGTGCACCAAGAGCCTGTTAGAAACTTTGCTGGGCACGTGAGACACAGTTTCTGCTCTCATGAAGCACAGAGTCTAGGGAGAGACAGAGAATGTGCAGAACTTAATGAATAAGGATACGATCCTGAGGTGCTGTGCATACCCCTTCAGGGTGGGAGAAATCATTGTCCAGCTGCTGGCAATTCTCCCAGCCCCAAGGGACTGCCTTCGCTGGACAGAGCTGCAACACCCCAGGTCACGCCCCCTCCCTGGGAAAGTCCACTTGACCCCACGCCACTTGACTCATTTCCCCCTTTGGGCATCCACGAATGACTTTTCCAGCTTCTGAACCCCCCAAATGTACAAACTCACGGTACCTTCCTCTCCCCATAGGGCCATGGACCTATGAAGCAGCCAACGTTTATAAGCCACCAATGTCCCTTCATCCACCAAGTCTTAGAAAACAGGACACCAGGAGGCAAAAAGAGAGGGCAGGTGATGATATGTGGGACAGTCTCCACAAATAGGATTAGCTGGGGTGAGGGGGCAAGAACCTGCAACGCAATGCATTCTGGGTATTGTGCCATTTTTTTCATATTGCAGTGGTTCAGAGTCTGACAGGACCAGAGAGCAGAGAAGGCCTTCTCAGCAGGCCCGCCATAGGTTGGTAAAAGCCTGCCAAGTACTGTGAACTTGACTGTGAACATCAATCCCCCTTTCCAGCACGGGATGGAGAGCAGAGCCCCCCCACGGCGAGTGGATGCAGGATCGAGCCAAGGGCCTCCACACAGGTTATCTGCTGCCCTTGCCTTTTGGAAAATGACTAATGCTTTCAGACCAGTTACTGGTAACCGCTACTGGAATTTACGATGGGCTGCACGCTAAGGTTAAGGAAGGAGGAGATATTCTTCATTGCAAAAGCCGAAAGTAAAGGAAAAAGCAAGGAAGTATCAGAACCAGAAACCACAACAGAATAAGGCGGGTATGAAATGAAATAAGTAAAATTTAACACGAAAGGGAAGCAGGTTAAGCTTGCCTGATAACAGCTCCATTGTTTCCTACAGGATGGGAAGATCCACATGAACACATAACACATGTTTAGTGATAAACACATCATGCATGAGGATAAAGCCACAGTAAGAAGGACAGCGTATGGTGAGACGCAACAGAAAGCAGGGGTCACCGCTTTAACTGTGGGGTTGAATGACCCTGAGGGTGACAGCGTGTTCCCTCCTCTTCTGTCTCCTTCGTGTCTCTTTCCTCCACCACTTCTGAGGCTGGATGAACAGCATCAGGGACAGATCGGAGGGAGAAAATACAAGTCCAAGGAGTGCACTCCATGGGGGACAGACCCTGTAAAACTGAGGTGTCGGGGACGTGCCGCAACAGGTAATACGGGACGAGGCAGAGCGAGGCACGAGTTAAAGGGACCAGGATGCTGTGGCCCAGAGTTCTGGTCTCGGAGGAGGGAGAGTGTGTGTGTTTCTGGAAGGAGATTTCAGTAGCTCTCCTTTAAAATGTAAGAGAAACGCAAGTACAATTAGAATTCCAAACGTAACTGTTTTCCCTTTTTCTTAATGAAATACTGACTAGGGACTCAAAGAATCTCAAAACCTCCAGAAGTTGGAAAAAAAAAAAAAACCTCTACAGTCCATCCCTACTCTTGGCCACAATGTAGCAAACCAGAAATTAAAGACAGTTTTTAAATGAAATCCCCAACTACTTATAAACTATAAACTTTTATTTCTCTAAAATTCTTTTGTTGACAAGTAAAATGGCAACACAAATTATTTAGGAAGCATTGTTTAGAAGAATATGCCATTCAAAATGTAAAGGATTTGGCCAAAACCATGAGAAAAATATGCATAGCCCTAAATCTTATTAAACAGAAAGAATGAAAATAAAGTAATAATAAACTCAAATCATGAAGCTATAGAGAAAACATTTAAAAATATGAGAAAAGAGGGAACATTTTGCAAAGAGGAATGGGAATTAATATTTTAAAATGATAAAATTGAGAAATGAGCTAAGTCTTTGAAAATACCAACAAACATATATCATTTAAGAAAAGTAACATATACACAATATTAAAAATAGGAAGCATAAAATTAAAGATTTTAGAATTTTAAGCATAGATTTGATCATAATACCATACAACTGGGTAACTATTTGGAAAGAACAAAGCTACATTTTTAGTCATACCAAAACCAAAATTAATTCCAGATAGGTTAAAATAGAAAATAAAATATATGCAAATATTTATATTAATTTATGGTAGAGAGGGACTTTATAAATATGACATCAAAAGCAGCAACCATAAATGAAATAATTGATTAGGTACACCACATTAAAAAAAAACCAAACTCCTATACAGGAAGTAAAAATATATCACCCTAAGAAGTAAATGACAAATTAGGAAAAATATTTCTGATATATGTGACAAAATATTTGTGATTCTAATACATAAAATATCCTATCCAATAAAGAGGAAATATGCTAATTGACCCTCACATCATCACAAAGATGGCAGCACCCACAGCCAATAAGGAGGGAATATGCTAATTAACTGCCCTGTCCTCAAAGATGGCAGTGCCCACAGCCACAAGATGGCAGTACCTAGTCCACTCAGCCTCACCAGGGTACCTGCCTACAGAGTACCCCAGTCCCCTCAGCCTCCCAGCCTTCCTCGAGACTTAGGTAACTAGGGCTGGCCAAGGCTTGCGCTGTTGGCAGTGGCAGTAGCAGAGGTGATGGGGCGTCACCTTCTCCTAACTGCTGGTTGCCTCCTGCCCCTGAGGGCTCCCAGACTGTGAGAAGGGGCAGGCAGGGCTTGAGGGACCCTCCCTCCTTCCAGTTCATGAATTTTCATGCACCGGGCCTTTAGTATTAATATAACAATCAATAGAAACAAAATTAATAAGATAGAAATCTCAAAAGTCTAATACATAAATTTGAAATATTTGGTTTTTTGGACGTAACAAATATGTTCATTTAAAAATGAGATATGTTTCTCAGCTATTGAATTGGAAAACATTAACAAACAATATCTTTTGGTATAAAGTTCTTGGGCTGCAGTTGGATTATGTGTCCAAAAGTCGAAAAATTGCGCACATACTTCTATTGAAATGCCACTTCTAGGGAGTTATCCTGAGCAAAGAATCTGACACATGTGCAATTATTTAGTCACAAGGATTATTTCTATGCTTTTAAAAATCGTCTCTCCATATTGAGAACAATCCTGATTCTTAGCAACAGAGGGTTGGTAGAGTTCATCTGATGGACTGCTTGCCATATAACAATGAAAAATAATATGTTCAGCAAAAAGAGCACATAACAGTGTGGACAGTAACACCCCAGCCTTGTTTTGGGATAAAATATTGCATGTAATATTACATACGGATACTGTTCAGACATTTCCACTACTGATTGGTGAGACTGGGGGTTGCTTTGTTGGTCTTCAAATTTTATAACTATAATAAGTTGTATTATTTTTTTAAAAGAAAGATAACATTAAGTAAAACCAATTACAAAGGCATTGGCTACGGTTGAGTTTATATTCTTCTACTACCATACTGTGTTTTTTTGTGTGATTTTTAAAAAAATATATATTTTATTGATTTTTTACAGAAAGGAAGGGAGAGGGATAGAAAGTCAGAAACCTCGATGAAAGAGAGACATCGACCAGCCGCTTCCTGCACACCCCCTACTGGAGTTGTGCCCGCAAGCAAGGTACCTGCCCCCGACCGAAATCGAACCTGGGACCCTTCAGTCCACAGGCCGACGCTCTATCCACTGAGCCAAACCAGTCTCGGCACTATTGCCATACTGTTTTACAATTTTTTCTACACCTACCAATTTTCCTGTTTGTTTTATGCCTCTGGCCATGACTCTGTGAAGACAGGCACTGCTGTTACCTTTGCACACCCAGCCCGTAGCCCAGTGGTTTATATATTGTGGACATCATTAACTGTTAGCATTTCCAGGAAGGAAGGAAGGAGGGCAGAGGGAGAGCAGGGGAGAAAGGGAGTGAGGGAAGTAGGGGGAAAACAGGAAGAAACAAGAGAAGAAAAGAGAGGGAAGATGGGGGGGCGGAAGGAAAGAGGAGAAGAAGGGAGGGAAGGAAGGAGGGAGAGAAGCGGGAAGGAAGAGTAAAGAAGGGAAGGGGAATTGGGAGGGGAAACAGAAGGAGAAAAGGCAGAAAGAGGGCTGGAGAAGAAGGGCAGAAAATGGGGTGATAGGCACTACCTCTGCACAGACCTCCACCTCCTGGAGATGAAGTAAAACCCCAGCCTTAGCTGCCTGCCATGCCGGGTCCCCACTTCTGCCATGTTCCTCTGTCTTAGGTGCCCTGTGATGCTACTGGGTGTGCCAGCCTCCCAGGGCTCAGACCAGTAGGACCCCGTCTAGAAAGACCTTTCCTACCAGGTGCGGGGGGGGGGGGGGGGGGGGCCCGTGCAGATGTGCGCTCCCCCGGCCACAGCGGGAGCACCGCCGCGCCCAGTTCCAATCACCAGCAGACATTACCTAACCGATAAGGGCGTCCCTGTGAGCCGAGCGGCCGTTCCCAGTTCTGTGCGACACACAATCAGACTCTGTTCCCGGGCCCTGTGACCTCAGCATTCTTGGCCAGGCCGTTGGAAGGGAATGTCTCTCCCACCCAAGATAAGCTGGAATCTCGGGACAGACCCATTCCCCGAGGACCCCCAGCTGCAGTCTCCCACCCGCTCCATCTGCCCCATCCACGCAGGGCCCGGCTCTCACCATGAGGCTGTTCTTTGCTGACATTGACCCGGGTGCAGCTGGGGCTCCTCACCAGCTCCCCGTGACAGTGGGAAGCAGATTGGAGGCACCGGGCCTTTGGTGTCATTGGACGGACATACGCAAACCCCTGAGGACCATCTCTCCCTCTGCACCCTCCCCCCCCAACCAACCCCCGACACAACTGTGCATCCACATTGAAAATGTCCATCTGGTCTCTCCTGGCAATAGGCTCTCCTGGTGATAACGTATTTCCTTAATGGCACTTGGATGGCGTGTGAACCCAAGAAGCGACGGGCCTTAGCCACCGACGGCCAACTCAGGCCAAGAGGCAGGGAGAAGCACAGAGCAGCGCCCCACGTACAAGCTGAACCCTGAAATGCAGCCCGAGGCAGGCGCGTCCTCTGCCTGGTGAAGGCCCCGGTGGGGTGCTGATTCTGGGGTGAACAGAGCCTATCCCTCAAATGCTGTGACCTCTCTTCCGGTTGCAAAAGCATTCTGAATTGGCGAATTGGTCCCTGGCCCCTGAGATTGAAGGGAAAGATATACAGGGTGGGACAAAAGCAGATTTACAGTTGTGAAATGGCTTGCTCTTGAATGAATATTTAGCAGTTATTGTATGGTTTTCCACGCAAACAGCTGTAAGCCTACTTTGCCCCCACCCTGTATGACTATAGGAGAGAGAACAACAGCAGTTGGGTTTTATGGGGTGTTGGGGTGAAAGGGGAGGGGAGGTTTAGATAAAGGAGAGGTTGATTTCTCTTATCTTTGTCTCGTAGCATAATGGGGAATTTGGAGCCAAAGAGACCCAAGTTCAAGCACTGTCTCTACCGTTTACTGGTTTACTGGCCCTATAACTCTGGCAAACTTAGCTCCCTCACTTAATTTCCGCATGTGGTTCTAGTGAAGACTCAGAGAGAAAGCTGTAACCCCCGGCCCAGAGGGAGGGCAATTCTTTTAAAGCCACGAGCGTGAGGAGCTCAAAACCCTGTCTTGGAATTAGGAGGCCAGGTCGCTGGTTTTCCCTTCTGTCATTGGGTGGTGTCTTCGCCTTTCACAGTCAGTGGTGACGTTCTTAGCAATTGCTTTGGTTAGAGTGGTTATCATCAGAAGTAATGCAGCCGAAACCGGTTTGGCTCAGTGGATGGAGCATCAGTCTGTGGACTCAAAGGCCCCAGGTTCGATTCCGGTCAAGGGCATGTACCTTGGTGGCGGGCACATCCCCAATGGGGGGCGTGCGGGAGGCAGCTGATCAGTGTCTCTCTCTCATCGATGTTTCTAGCTCTCTATTCCTCTTCCTTCCTCTCTGTAAAAAAATCAATAAAATATATATTTTTTAAAAAAGTAATGCGAACCGTGGCCAGCATTTACAAGAAAACGCTAGCACGGCCAAGGTCTCCACACATCTCCCCCAGAGGAGGAGCCTGAGGCGGAAGGAGGGACGGGGAGGGACATTGCTGCCACGGGTCTTGACCCCAAGCCTAGTCATGTGCATTGGCCCCTGGCAGCACCCTGAGGGGCATAGTGGGCACAGGCCTTGGCCCAATGGAGAGGCAGCCAGCAGGCTAGCTTGGGCTCCGGCCTGCCCCGTCTCTAGAGCAGTCGTCCTGGGACTCTTCACATCTCAGGACATTCCTCCATATTTCACCGTTTTCTGTTCTCCTCACGGTTGGGTCTGCACTAGAGTGTCTAACTTAAGGTTTTTGCTACGCCAAGACTGGTTTGGCTCAGTGGATAGAGCATCGGCTTGTGGACTGAAAGGTCCCGGGTTCGATTCCGGTTGGGGCATGTACCTTGCTTGCGGGCACATCACAGTGGGGCGTGCAGGAGGCGGCTGATCGATGTCTCTCTCTCATCGATGTTTCTGACTTTCTATCTCTCTCCCTTCTTCTCTGTAAAAAATCAATAAAATATATTTTTAAAAAAAGATTTTTGCTAAAATATCCTCCATAGAAAGCTAGTGTGGGTCTAGAATAAAATCCCATGCATTGACATCAGTGGGGTGGCCACACCCTGGCCAGCTGGGGCTTTGGGGGGAGGGTTTGAAACTTGAGCCCCAGTTGGTGAGCAGGCTCAACCATCACCCCACGACACCCGCCCCTGAGGTGCCGGTCACTGTGGGGACCCCAACCATCCAGGGATGGAAGGAGCCCTGGGGGTGCACCCCCTCCCTGACCCCTCACCCTGGGAGACCTTGGGCGACCACACCCCTTTCTCTGGGTCCCTGGCTCCCCTTCTAGGTGAGAGGATCGACCGGTTGGCCTCCTTCAGCTCCATCGCTGTGGAGTGTGGAGTGCTCCCCGTGTTGGCCTCCCCATCCCTCTGCTTTCCAGGCCTCCGCACCCCCACATACAACCGGAGCAGAAGCCGCAGCCCCCCTCCTGCCCTCCGCCCCACTTAAGAATTTGCATCTCCAGGGGGAGGATTCTGGGTAGTTTCACTCTCGTTCACCTGAGCACCCACTGCCAGCTCTCCTCTGGCAGGGATGCCAGCAGGCCCAGACGGCTTCCCGCTCCCCCTCTCATCTCCTGCAGGAGGCACAGCCACCGATCCTCCGAGTCCGCGCAGCCTCATCTCTCCGTGCTCAGACCGTTTGTTGAAACCGGTGAAACGCAGCAGACCCCACCGAAAGGGTTCGATAAGACCTGTGCGTCGGCTTCGCGATTATTAATCGGGGGGCGTGTAACTCGGCTGCCTCTGCCAGTTTTGAAAAGAGCCCTCTCCTGCCCACACCTGACTCCCTACCACGTGCCCATGGCTTATCGTGCGTAATGCACAATCTGCATTTTTTAAAAATATATTTTATTGATTTTTTACAGAGAGGAAGGGAGAGAGATAGAAAGTCAGAAACATCGATGAGAGAGAGACATCGATCAGCCGCCTCCTGCACGCTCCACAGTGGAGATGTGCCCGCAAGCAAGGTACATGCCCCCGACCGGAATCGAACCTGAGACCTCTCAGCCCTCAAGCCAACGCTCTATCCACTGAGCCACACCGGTCTCGGCGTATAAGACACATTTTATTCCCTCGGAGGGAGGGTGTCTGTGCCTCCAGAGAGAGAGAGGAAAAACCCCACCCTGATTTTAGGATCCCTCATTGGCTTATGAGCAACATCAGGAAAGAGGAACCATGTTGGCGGGATTCATACTGCACAGGCATGATGCTAGAAAGAAGCAGCTTAATGCAGTTTTTTAAAAAAATATGTTATTGATTTTTTACAGAAAGGAAGAGAGAGAGAATAGAGAGCTAGAAACATTGATGAGAGAGAAACATCAATCAGCCGCCTCCTGCACGCCCCCTACTGGGGATGTGCCCGCAACCATGGTCCATGCCCTTGACTGGAATCGAACCTGGGACCTTTCAGTCCGCAGGCTGTTGCTCTCTCCACTGAGCCACATCGGTTTCAGCAGTTTAATGTCGTTTTGGAGATAAAATGCTACCTTTCTTAGAGCAAGGCTCGGCCAGCCTCAGAGACCATGCCCAGTCTGGCCCACGTTTGTAAGGCGACCAATCGACATTTCCAGTTTTGAATGGCTGAAGCAATCAAGAGGAATACTATCTCGTGGCACATGAAAACGATGTGACATTCAAATTTCAGTGTCCATGAAGTCTTAGTGGGTCACCGCTTCGATCCTTCACGTGTGTATGGCTGATCCTGCTGACCGAACATATTCACAAGCTGGATCTTTACAGAAAAGTTTGCTGACCCCTGACCCAGAGAGTTTTTCCGTCTTTTTTTTGTTTTTTTTAACCGATCTATTTTTTCATACCGTTTCACAGATGGGTGAGCTGGGAACCTAAGTGAGAATGGGACTTCAAGGAATGTTCTCGATGTGACTGAGCCCAGCAGACTGGTTATTCCATGAGACGAGTCCCTTTCCGGTCCCTCCACCATGCACTGTCCCTCAGAAGCCATCCCCCTGCGGAAGGGCTGTTGAAATGCCCATTAAGAAAAATTGATCCTGAAGTGTGACATCATGTTCTTGATGACACGCGGTATCACGGCGGGACAGGATATAATGACCTGGGAAAAGCGATTGCATTGAGAGAGCCCCAGGTGCTTGAGCAGGAGAAAGGGTGTGGAGGAGACCACGGCTCATGCCACTGTGGCGTTTGTGGCAGGATCGCGTGGCGCTGAGAACTCTTCTCTCTCCAGTGAGCGTCAGAGCTGTGTTTGTGGCTCAGTGGCCACGTGGCTGCCTCCTTTGTTCTGCTGGCAACCCCTCAGGCCCCGCTTTCCCGGGCTGTGCTATTTTTAGGTGTTGCTTTCGCTCAGTGACATTTCTCAGGAAGGTCACTTTCCAGTGCAACTTCTTACACACCATGAAAGCAGCACCAGGTGGAGCATTCCCAGAACTGACTTTAAAGAAACCCGAAACATCCTTCATGAAAACACGGGGATAGTGAAACCGTCTAATTCATTGAAGAGCTGTAGGAAGCTCAGAGAAAATACCACTCAGCCAGTCCTACACGCAGCCTCAGGGGTCAGGGGAGAAACGGTTGGCCCCTCCTGGGGACGGAAGGTATAAATCTATTCTGGCTCATAAGTGACATTTGTCCCAGACCACATGAGGTGTGCTGCTTCCAGACAATACCCTGCCCCAGCTGAGGGTGTCCTTCCCCAGCCCAGAATCAGCCCGAAGAAAGGGACATAAGAAACAAACAGGTCATAGGCATAGGGCAGCTTCTCCTCTGATTGACCTTGGGTAACAATCAAGGGCAAAGACAGAGCAGCCACAGAGAGGTGGGCATGCAGGATCTCTGTGCGTGGAGGGAGGTGGCGGGCACATGAGGGCCCACCTACCAGGCCCTGGGAGCAGCGGGCCTGGGTCCCCTTACCAGGTGTCAGCCTCATCTCCCCAGAAAGTCACCTCACCCCACTACCCAACGCTCCTCATGGCTCCTTCCATATATATCCATGTGAACACTCAAACCGAGACTCCAAGTTAACGTGGCCTTAGAGCAGCGGTTCTCAACCTGTGGGTCGCGACCCATTTGGGGGTCGAATGACCCTTTGACAGGGGTCGCCTAAGACCATCAGAAAACACACATATTTACATTACGATTCTTAACAGTAGCAAAAAGACAGTTATGAAGTAGCAACGAAAATAATTTTGTGGTTGGGGGTCATCACAACATGAGGAACGGTATGAAAGGGCCGCGCATTAAGAAGGTTGAGAACCACTGCCTTAGAGGGACTGTCTGTGTCAGCCGCTGCACAGGCCATCCGCCCCCTTGGACTTGATGTGACTCTCACCATTACCCTCAGGGAGGGTCATGGTCATGCCCATGGTGCAGATGCAGTACACAAGGCTCAGCGAGGTTCTTTTGGGCCGCGCTGTGGATTCTAAGAATTCAAGTCTACGCCAGTCTACCACTCTGCCAGCCACACCCCAACCCCACTGCTCCTCCGCTAAAAGGAATGGGACTAAGAGGGCTGTTGGGGAATTGGGGTTTCAGGTCAGGAGGACTTGCCCTCGTAGCAGTGATGTGAAGCAGTCACCCCTAGGGCAGGGCCCCCCAGAACCACCTGGGCAGACTCTGACACCATCTACCCTGCTTTCCCCCAGTGGAACCACATTTTGAGTTGGACCGTGCTTTCTTGAAAATACTTACACCTCTAGACCCATTTGGCAAGTTATGACCAGGTTAAGAATTGCTGAGCTGCTAAAACCGGTTTGGCTCAGTGGATAAAGCATTGGCCTGCAGACTGAAAGGTCCCAGGTTCCATTCCGGTCAAGGGCATGGACCTTGGTTGTGGGCACATCCCCAGTTGGGGACATGCAGGAGGCGGCTGATCGATGTCTCTCTCTCATCAATGTTTCTAATTCTCTATCCCTTTCCCTTCCTCTCTGTAAAAAAGTCAATAAAATATATTTTAAAAAAAAAGAATTGATCTTCTCTCTCTCATGAGCCGTCCTACCCACCCAAGAAGGTCCTCCAATGCACAGCGGGCAAACTGGACCAGTGGTCGGCAAACTCATTAGTCAACAGAGTGGTGAGGCTCGCGAGCCGCCATTTGCCAACCACTGCCCCGGACCATAGTATCCAGACCCAGAGGCGGAGCGGCCAGTCCAGCCCGGACAGGACGGCTGAGCCTGCCCAGCGGCCGCACTTCACACTCGCTCCTCTGCCTCCTCTGACGTTAATGGCTGGGGTCCCCAAAACTCCCTTTTCACCTCTTACCACGTGTCTGTCGCCTCAGCTTGTTCATGGCTTTGGGGGATCTGGTGGCACTGCTGTGCCTTTCCCCAGAGACCCCCTCCAGCCTTTCTCCTTGGTAAAGGGTTGCTTACAACTTGCAAATCAGCCTGTTACCCACACTCAGATGTTTACCGGAGAAGTTTCCAAACACCCAGGAGCCACCCGGAGAAGGGCTCTCGGTGGGCATGGCGCAGGGTGCTTGCGGGGCAGAAGCAGAAATCAGCTGGTGGGCAGGAGTGCGTGCCGTCCCAGGGCACCACTGCCCAGTGCCACCCTGCAGGGTGAGGCCACCCAGCACCAGAGCCCAGGAGAAAGCGTGGGCCCCCCAGAGAAAGCAGGGAAACGCAGACATGGCTGCTGCCATCTGCCTCAGGAGTCCTGGCTCCGACCTCTCCTCTTTCCCCTGAAGCCTCAACTGCCAGCTTGCCTGGGTTTATGCGCAGAGCATTTTTCATTTTTTTTTAAAATATATTTTATTGGTTTTTTACAGAGAGGAAGGGAAAGAGAAAGTCAGAAACATCGATGAGAGAGAGACATCGATCAGCCGCCTCCTACACGCCCCATAAGTGGAGATGTGCCCGCAAGCAAGGTACATGTCCCCAACCGGAATCGAACCTGGGACCTTTCAGTCCGCAAGCCGACGCTCTATCCACTGAGCCAAACCGGTCTCGGCAACATTTTTGATTTTTGAGATGACTTTTTAACCCAGGAAAATCTTCTCAAAAGTCGGGGGTCGTCTTCTACGCCGGGTGTTGTTTTTTAGGGTGAGTCTATCCCATACTCTGTATTTTAACTGGAAACGTTGGCTGTGGCTCACGGGGAAAGAGGCGGGAGGTGAGGGGAAGCAAGAGAGTCAGCCCCGGCTTTACAGCAGCACACACTGAAGTCGCCGGAGAAACTGTAAAAGGGACTCACCCCCCAGGAAGATGGCAAAGAAACGAGGAAAATTTCTCATTTTCAGGAAGGGGGGGCAGTGTCTGAGGTCTTCCATGGGGCCGCCATCGAGGAAGTGCCGTCCCTTTATTGGGTGGAAGGGACAGGGAGGGGATGGCCACCGCCCCTATTCAGATGCTGGCGTCTGAGAACTATGAATGAGCGTTCCTTAGAAGCGCACCACGTTCTACACTTCTCAAAGCCCTTCCATGCCATCTTGTTTGAGCCGCCTCACAAGCCAACAGAAAGATTAAGAAGGTAGCGGAAACTTTGGCTCAGTGGACAGAGTGTTGCCCTACGGACTGAAAGGTCCCGGGTTTGATTCTGGTCAAGGGCATGTACCTTGGTTGGGGGCACATTCCCAGTGCGGGGTGTGCAAGAGGCAGCTGATGAATGTCTCTCTCATCGATGTTTCTAACTATCCCTCTCCCTTCCTCTCTGTTAAAAAAATCAATAAAATATAGTTTAAAAATTTTTTAAAAAAAGATTAAGAAGGTAGGTAACCCAGAGAGAGAGAGAGGCATGAGCAGGTGGATGCCAACGTGAATGGAGCTTGACTCCATGCCTGAGGACCGTGACCCAGGCCACCAAGAGAAACACTCAGACACCTGCCAGGTGGGAAGCATCACAAACCCTGGTGTGACGGTGAGACATTGGAGGTAACCTTCTTTAACCCTTTGTACGCTATGAACATCTACAGATGCGAGATAGTTTCCATTTTGGATGTGTAGCAGTTAACTGGTTAAACTCAGACCCTGCTACCAGCAAGGCAAAAATAATGCTAACTGGCTTGGTGAACACTCAGAGGTGTTCAGAGAACGGTGCAACATTCTTATTCCTGTCGGCATTCATTCGACAAATATTTATGGAGGACCCTACTAGGTGTGAGACACTGTCCTGGAGATGATGATAAACCAGCACAGCCTCCTAAAGTAAGCTTTCTGTCGGAGGGATCTAATTAACTTTCCTAGCACAGGCTTGATGTCCGGGTTAGAATTCACCCTGGCAGTTGATCTTGACGTTGCCAGCTTTGGGGCTGTGCCTGACATATAACCCTCCACCAATGGAGAAAGACCACGTGTGCTCATGTCCAGAGAAGGCATCAGCCCACAGGATGGAAAGGGTCAGGCCTCACATCCCTCTTGCTCCTCTAACCACTCTGCTAAACAGGCAGGCCAGGAGTTTCCCCGATGAGCAGATGGAGATTCTGAGAGGAGAGATGTCAGGCCCAGGGCCCTCAGCTAGAGACTGATGCCGTGTTTTGGAGTTCTTCCAGAATGAATTGCTATACCAACAGGATGGAATGGAAGGGATAGGATGGGACAGTGCCAACACTACTGTGCAGACCACAGAAGACCAAATGTGAGAGACAAGAGACCCTGGTCAGGAGCACTAACCAAACACAGTATGCCCTGCTCCACTGGAATTTCTGATATGTCCCAAATATTGTCTTTTTGTGTTTTGTGGCTAAATTTGCCAACAGACTTCCTCCGGTCCACTGAGAAGTTCCAGACTGCGTTCTAGAGGCCCCTGCCATCCACTCCATTGGGACCCAAGTAGCAATCCCTGGAGAAGGAAGACGCTGCTTTCTTGCATATGACCCGGGTTTGCTGCCTTCTTTAAAGGAGTGTTTGAGCTGATGGGATAGACGTGACTGTCTCTCCGACCAGCAGAGAATCTGAAGATCAACAAGACTGACAGCTGCCATGCATGGAGCCATGACCTGTGCTTCAACCCTTTCTCCATTTTAGAGTCTGTGATTGAGTCAATAAACTGAAGCCCAAACAGGAAGTGTGAGGAGCTGGGATTTAAACCCCTACAGAGGACAGGGTCTGCATTCTTACTCTGACACCCCATAAGGAACGTGTGCATTTCCCTGAAACTGGACCCGAGCTGCTTCTAACAGGACTTCCTAACAGCTTCCAGCAGTGAGACCTCCCCCAGAGACAAAGGTGCCTCAGAGCAGGAGAACACGGGAAGAGGCCCAGGAGGCCCCTTAAGATTTGACAAGCAATGGAAAGATATCAGAATGACGAATGTTGTGCTGCCTTCGGCCAGTGGTCGGCAAACTGCGGCTCCATAAGCCTGTGGTTTGCCACTCTGTTGACTAATGAGTTTGCTGACCACTGCCTTAGGCACTAGACTTCCCTGTGGGGAGTGATGGAATGAATAAAACTTCTATCTTCTGGGGCTGGCTGAGGCTGTTAACATCTCCCCCTGGGGATCTGTTCTCCCACACGCCCCTGGCCCGTCTTCCCAGTAGGGTACTTGGCTCAGGGCCTCCCTCATCCATCAGAGCCCCCCAGCTGTCACAATGAATGATTTGCCCGAACCCTGGACATTTGGCGAGGGAGCAAACACAAATGATTTCTTCCCGTGCTTGTGTTGGTTAGAATTCAACTGCCAGGGTGAATGCTAACCCAGACATCAAGCCTGTCCTAGGAGCGCAGAGGCTCCTGGGACGTACCCATTTTCCATCGCCCTCAAGAACCAAAAGCACAGGGCTGTGTCCTTTCGATTCTCCGGTTTGAGTCCTTGGCTACCCATCCTCCTCCGCTGTCATTTCACCTCTAGCGTTCGCAGACGAGGGTGAAGAGAGGGAGAGAATGTGAGAGAAGGAGAGAGCTAATTCAAAGTCAGACGCTTCCCGGGCCCAACCTCCATCCCACCCCCGCCGTCTGCCCACCACGCTCTCTGAAAGCCTTTTTGCATGAACAATCCATACAAATTCAATTTGGGCCTCACAATAGAATGGCCACACAGAACCCGTGGAGCGGCGGGCTAAACGAAATATATGGGTCATCTTCGGGAGGGAACTTGGGTGGACAACATTACGCTCTTAGCTCGGGGTGTAAGGCCGGGACTAAAGACGGCTCCCCAATGTTTCCAAGACATTGTGATCAGACCTGAAACAGTAAGTACATTCGGGAAGACCAGGCAAACTCAGCAGCAGCCCAGAGACAGAAATGAACTGTGACCTGAGGCCAGTCCTACAGATGGGGAGACGTGTTGTCGGAAGAGGAAACAACCAGGAGAAAAACTCTTTCATGGACCCCACACACAAATTTTTATTGAGAAATACGTCACCGTTCTGTGTTGGGACAGACTTTATCTCTTGTTCTCAAGAGCTGGCTGCGTGTCGAGTGTTGTGCGCACAGCCGTGTTGGATGCTCCCAGCTTCGGAATCTGCTCTCCCCCCCACACACACTTCCCTCCCCCGCCTGCCTGGGACTTCCCCCCCAGAAAATGAGACGCAGGTCTTGGCTCAAATGGCACCTCTGCAGAAAAGCTTCCTGCCTGGGCCCCCCTCCATGAGTTAGCATCCCCCTCCCCTTCGCCCCCTGCGCCTTTATTTCTCTCTATTGCACTTATTCATGTGTCTTTGTCTCCCCAACAGTCCATGCGGGCAAGATCAGACTGAAATGAGCACCCAGGGTGGCTTTGAAAGGCAAAAGTGTTCCATTCAGAAGGGAGACATTCAGCGTGGTGTGCGTATGTGGGTGTGCATGGGTGTGCATGTGTGTGCATGTGTACACACGTGCCAAGGAGAAAGATCGGTGCTTCCCATCTGCCTTGATGTCAGGTTGGCCAGTGGAACCATACTCAGGAGGATGTTTTCAGAAACAGACATAGATGGTTCACAAGGTACAGAGCATTCTGTGCTCTGATGGGAGCCCGAGGACTCTCGCCTCTCACAGCGAGGCCAGCTCTGTCCATTTCACTGGTGAGGACACTGGGTTTGGAGAGCCTGAGGGACGTGTGAAGTGTTTAGAGGTGCGTGTGGTGGAGAAAAGGGGCCCAAGGTAACCCCCTGGTGCACCAGACCGGGGTGTGGGGGGCGCGCTCTCCTGTGAGGAAGCCGATTCCTAAGGCGGTAGCAAATCTGCAAAAGCAGGACAAAACCCCACACCCCTTCTCCCCGGGGAGGAGAATAGGGGTGAGGGGAAGCGTGTGGGCACCTGGGACAGCAGGGGCAGGGGGTCTGACCCACAGACTAATGTCCTGTGGCCCTGGCTGGTCCCTGTGTCCTGCAAACCTCCGTCCAGGGCCCTGCCAACGGGGTGGGATCGCTCTCCTCCTGGGTGCTGGGGAGAAACGAGGTATGCAGAGTGTCTAGCCTGAGGCCTCACTGGTGTTCCCTGAGCAGCCGCCAGGCGGAATCTGACGCTCACCTCCTTGTCTAAGGGAATCGGGGGAACATGTGGGTGAGCTTTTAGACGAGAGGCATCTGCTCTGAGCCGGCACCGTGCTCTGGGCCGTAAGATTTGGGGAGACATGCACTTTGCGAGCTTCCCTGCACGGCTCTGCCTGATTTGTCTTTGCATCTGAGTCACCATTCTCCATCAAGGCAAAGGGGCTGGGGACCGGAGCCAGGTGAGCGTGCTGGGGCCGCGGCCCCCGTGCCTGGCGTGGAGCTGAAACTCCCGGTTTGCTGCTGAGGTTTGGAGTCGGTGTCTCAGAGAGGAGGCACAACACGGGGACCAGCTTCCATTCTGGGACCCCCTTCACTCTCAGAGAGAGGTCCCTGGGGCCAAGTGCTATGCAGGCCCCAAACCCAGTGCCGGCCTATCTGCTGGCCCATCGCTCTGGGCCTCCTCACAGGTGGGGCCTTTAATGCAGGTGGGTCCAGGTTAAGCACCTGAGAATTACTCCATATTCTCTCTCAGTGGCAAACCTGCTCAGATGGATGGAGGGCGGGTCAAGGATCGAGGGGCGGGGAGTGAAAGGTTGGGGTGGGGGGGTCGTTGGGAGGGGTCACATTCTTTGGTTCCCACCAGGTTTTTTTTCTCTAAAAGGAGAGAAATCAGATAACAAAACGGGGAGGGGGGGGGAGAGAGAGAAAGAAAGAGAGAGGGGGGGGGAGGGAGGGAGGGAGGGAGGGAGGGAGGGAATAGCAATGGCTGGGGAGAGGAGAGTGGGAGAGGAGAGGGTAATAAGACAGAGGAAGAAAAGAAGTTTATTTTCCAAACATGAAGGAAGAGAAAAGAACAGGAATTGAATACGAGTATTAGGGTGCTTACCTGAAGGGGGTTCGTTTATCCCATCTCCTGGGTAAGAAAGATATAAGAAACCCCGCTGACCCTTGGCCACCAAGCCCAAGCTTCGCCCGGACCCCGGAGTCCTGTCCCTCTGTGTGTGCTCCTTCCCTGAGCAGCAAGACCCCACTGACCACGTACAGGTCAGGCTCCCTTGCAGCCCACAGGCCTGGGCCCCCGCTGGGGGCAGAGCCACTGAGTTTGGGGTAACTTGTTACACAGCAATCAACAACCAGAACAATGCCTGCCTCCGAAGACGGCCAGGAGAGCCTACTGAGACTGATGTGCAAAATACCTGATGACCCACTGAACATTGTTATTACGGTTCCATTAACATGGTTCATCTACGGTAATAAAAGCGGAATATGCTAATGAGACCAGACGTCCTTCTGGATGACCTTCCCGACAAAGCCAGGGCCGTGAGGGAAGCCTGAGTCCCAGGTACCAGGTACCGGAGGGACGCTGGTGCTGGCAGCAGGGGGAAGAAAGGCGGACGCTTGCACAAAACCAATTTCGTGCACTGGGCCGCTAGTTAATTAATAACCTTGGTGTCCCACCAGGTTTGAATCATCACATCGCTCTAGCATGGCTGCTTTCTCGGTCCTCTCTAACCTGAGAAAGGGGCAATTTTCCGCATCTTCCGAGGTATGCCACTCGGGATGTAGGTCACCAATCAATCAGATTAAAACAGAGGAGCTTCCTGCCATGGCCAGCCACCCTTTGGAAACTTGACAACAAACCTCTTAATGGATGTTATTTGGAACCAGATGGAAGTGCTCACAATGCAATCTCCGAGGGTAATGCCAGCAAAATCTGAGTTTTTGATGAAGAGTCATCATCACTTGGCCGTTTCTGTCCTCAGGAAAAAAAAAAAAAGTATAACGGGGAAGGTACAGGGCCAAAACTTAACAGAAAGGACTGTCAATGCCATCACATTTTAAAAATGTGCTTGAGGTCAAATATGTTATGTTCTCCCTATTAGTTCTGTCCACACCATCCCATCGTCCAGCTTCGCAAAGCTCTAGGCTGGGCAAGTCACAGAATAATAGACTTCTCCAGGACAACACAGCGGAGACAATTGGATCCAAGTCACAATCCACTGGTCACTCAACAGGCTGGGGTTCTCTGAGTCTCATTAGTCAAATGGCTTCCACGGTCCCAGACCACTAATTGGAAATTAAATGTGGCTTTGAAGGCATTTGTGCAAGAGTTAGAAGTGTTAATTCCTGGCTTTCCTTTCAGATCTGTGCATGTAGATTCATACACGCACTGAACTGAATACTGCTTCAGTGGAAATATAGAGTCAATTGAATGTAACAGCATTATTGAATACCCAAGCTCTGAGAGGTGGCAGTGATATCATGGTGGCAAAACATTGCCCATGAAATTATCCTCTTTTTTAAAAAAATATATTTTATTGATCTTTTACAGAAAGGAAGGCAGAGGGATAGAGAGTTAGAAACGTCAATGAAAGAGAGACACCGATCAGCTGCCTCCTGCACACTCCCCACTGGGGATGTGCCCGCAACCAAGGTACGTGCCCTTGACCGGAATCGAACCTGGGACCTTTCAGTTCACAGGCCGACGCTCTGTCCACTGAGCCAAACTGGTCAGGGCTATCCTCTTTTTTTCCATAAATTAAATTGAAAATATTTAAAATTCAGAGCAATCATTCATACTTGGTCTCAATGCTTATGTGATTTGAAACAAGTTGTTTGGGGGACTTTGACATTGTGAAGTATTTTTACGTATTTCAGGAAGTATACGTTAAATAGATGGCTGGGCGCTGTAGCTCATGCCCATGAGTTGACTCAAGCTGATTACACATCGATCGTGTTTCTGTTGGCATGTTCTCTCTCAGCGCCATTCACGTTGAACTTGTGATTGTCATCTGAGTGGTGGATAGTTAGTACTTCAACATTGTGTTTGCTGGCCAACCTTCTTCCTGGGACTCATTGATGGCTTCTTTTTAACACCCTTT
The DNA here is from genome assembly GCA_011751065.1 of Lasiurus cinereus. NCBI lineage: Eukaryota > Metazoa > Chordata > Mammalia > Chiroptera > Vespertilionidae > Lasiurus > Lasiurus cinereus. The sequence continues at coordinate 3,420,382 of JAAGEH010000337.1, forward strand.
CATCTCGCTAATAGCCCCAAATAAAGCAGCTAAGTAACTCACTCATGAGCTGGAGAGCAGAAATATCAACACTTCCATGCGGTGTTAGCTTCTTGGTCACGCTGGACACACAGTGTCCTCGGTCTGTTTACAGATGCCAGTGGAAAGTGTGCACGATGCGAAGCTGCCATGCAAAACAGAAGCCATCTCAAGTCAGCTACGTGCTGAAACTGAAGTCATAGGCTTGTCCACACGGAAGGGTGGAATTCTGGACTCGAAGACTTCTGTCCGTGAAGGAAGCTTGGAGCTCCCTTTACTCGAGAAGCTGCTGTGCGATCTGTTTGCAGCTCACACAGGGGTGTTTTCCACACACCCTCGGCCATGTCATCACATAGGCCCGTGCTCTTGACCAAGCCGCACACACCACGAGGGGTGAGTGAGGTGAGTGTGCCCCTCCTGGTGGCTGACTTTCACTATTTAAAGGTGAAGAGTAATGACAACCCACTGAAGAAGAATGTTGTCTCTCCTTCTACAGGGGAGTTGCTTTCATGCAACATCTTGAGAGTCTCTGGCTCTGAATGAATGGACTGGAAGCAGGCACAAGTCCACCCCTCTGTTAGGTGTGGACTGTTCGTGATTCCTAAATCTGAGTCTGTCTGTCCCACTGCCCCTTGAGAGTTCTTCCATATTTCCTCAGGCTTCCCGGCTCCTTGGTGGTCTCTTCTGACATCTCTTCACCCTTATCTCCAATTTTAGCCAAGAGGCATTTACTGCAAAAAAAATTGTCCAACAGATTTTTTAAAAATATATTTTTATTGATTTTTTACAGAGAG
>JAAGEH010000337.1:3421203-3512898 GCA_011751065.1 Lasiurus cinereus
ACTTTGTTGTGAAGTCCTTTGGGGTGGGGACATCTGCCAACTGGCCACATGGAGCTGAGGACATGGCCATGTGACCCAGAGGGAAGCAAACAACGATATACACAGATTTTCCAACAGCCTTGATCCTTAGAGAAAGCTGTTTCCAGATGAGGCCTTTCAGCAGCTTCCTACGGAGACCTCAAGGCGCCTCAGCCCTGGTCTGTACCATATGGATCATCTAACACACACACAGCATCCAGTGACACTGATGCTCGGTGATCCAGGAGCTACGGGGTTTAGGGTGTGAGTTAGCCAGACCCCAGCTTCCTCTTCCCCTGTGTGGCTGGCCCAGCTTGTACCGCTGTCCAGATCCGCCCTAGAGGAGCTCAAGCAAGGCTCAGCTTGGCTGCCTTTCTGTTGGCATTTGTAGGGTTCTCCAACGTCAGTGCCAGGACAGACCTTACCCAGCCATCCATTTCAAGCTTTCATTTCACAAACGAGGAAAATGAGGCCCACATTGCGGAAGTTAGTGGCCATCCTGCACTTCAGATGTTAAGCCCTGGGATTTCTAGTCCAGTGTTCCTTCTACCAAGACTAGCTAGCTCCAGTTCGAAACATAACTGGGCTAGGAAAGGCTGAAACCAAGGAGAACTGGGTAGTTTGGGGCCTCGTCCCTTTCTCATCCATCTATTCTTACTCCATGTTTTCCCATTTCCTATGCATCACATCTAAAGATGTTGGCCTCGGGTGGGAATAGAAAACAGACAGCATCCTGGAAACCAGAGTGACCAATTGGCAGGGGCTGCCTGGAGAGCGTGATGGAGGACACGGTGCCATGAGTGATGCGTGATGTCTTGCTCAGACCAAGGAGTGGAGAAGGACCACAGGCTCGCACATGGAGACCCACCCATCGTCTCACCACATCCTTCACCTCCAACATCATGTTTCGCATCTTCCAAACAAGGGTGCTCTGGTGGAGTCTGACTCAACCTTCCCACTGAACTACATCTGCGCCTTTCTTACTTCTGCTTTCGAGCTTTCTTCCTCTGTGCTTTCCTGCCTGGTGTTCTCTCCATGATGGTCTCCATCCATCAGATCAAACCACAAGACCTGCTTCTCTACAGCCCACACAGGTACCCCCTGAGTTGCGACAGATCACATAATTGGGCATTTGACTACAGTCTTACTCTGTGCCTGTGCTATTGCCTTTGTGCTCATCTTTTCTCCCCAACTGGGAAAGGTGTCTTGAGTAGAATAGTGGAAACATAAAAGGTTTTCCACAATTGACATTAGAAGCCAAAGTGAGCAGCCAATTTAGTTTTAATTTTTAGAATATACATGTATGTTTTATCACAGTTAGAAGAGAAGTGGGACTCGGGATCCCATCTCCATTGCCTCCTCCCCTCTCCTTCATTCAGCCATGACCTCCTTCCAAACGCAATCATCGTGAGCTTCAGACAAAAGCAGCATTTTCTAAAACCCAACCTAACTGTATTCTTAAGCAAATCGATCCTATCTACTAGAGTCATATGCAAATTGACCATCACTCCAACACACAAGATGGCCACCCCCATGTGGTCAAATATGGCCATCCCCATGTTGTAACAAGATGGCCATCACAAGATGGCCAGCAGGGGAGGGCAGTTGTGGGCAACCAGGCCAGCAGAGGAGGGCAGTTGGGGTAGCCAGGCCTGCATAGATGGCAGTTAGGGGAGACCAGGCCAGCAGGGGTGGTTAGTTAAGGGCAACTAGGCCAGCAGGAGAGTACAGTTAGGGGAGACCAGACCTGCAAGGGAGGGCAGTTGGGGGCAACCAGGCCTACAGAGGAGGGCAGTTGGGGGGGACCAGGCTGGCAGGGGAGTGATTACGGAGTGATCAGGCTAGCAGCAGAAGCAGTTAGGGGCAATCAGGCAGGCAGGCAAGTGAGCACTTAGGAGCCAGCAGTCCTGGATTGTGAGAGGGATGTCCCAGATTGGAGAGGGTGCAGGTTGGGCTAAGGGACACCCCACCTTATGCACGAATTTCATATACTGGGCCACTAGTTTAATATAAATTCTTGGCACTTCAGTAAGTCAAGAGGAGAGATGGTTGAACCTTCCAAGTACAGTGTTAACTTCAGCTAAACAGATGTTCACTGTCATCTATTGTAGAATTCCGTCCTCAGAACTCAGCAAGGAAGTCAGATAGAGACAACCTCCCTAAAGAGTTTTGCTTTTGGTCTCCATCCAAAAATGGTCGTAATCTCTTCCCCTTAGCAAAGAGCTTGTTCTTCCCAAAAATAAAAAAAACACGACAATTATCAGTAACGTAATTTTGAATAAAAACAATACCAAATTAATGTTTTATTTATACAGTGGCCCTCTCTAACACATCTCTAGGAATTTGTATTGAGGGGGGGAGAGATACAAGAGGCATAAACATTCAGGATCTTTTGCCCTGATTAAGGCCACCCCACGTATTTTTCTAATTTCTTTCTAGGTAGGACTATTCGTGTTTTTTGCCAAACTGGTGGGTAGATAATCAAAGCCCTTTCCTCCCCTCAGTCATCCCCCTCCCCAACATGGTTCCTTCACTTCCTCTCTCCTGTGACTGGCTGGAGGGCCTCTGAGTGTCCAACTGTCTGGAGACTCGCTCTCTCCTTCCATCAAGTCTGGCTGGAGTCTGGGAGCCAGCGGGGCAGTGTTTGTGGAGCCAAAGCGGAGATTAACTCATGTTTTAGAGGTGACCTCTGCCCACCCCTTCAGAGGCATCCCCTCCCCTCCTGGCCTCACTCCCCAGCAAGTCAGCACCTAGATGACTTTCTCTGGAGGAGCCCCTCCCTGCCCAAGACAAGACCCGACACAGTCCCCACATGCCCACCCTCACCTCCAGACTACCCCCTCCCCCCTTACACCCCCCCTCACCCCCATGGTTGCCTTCTCCTCAAATGGACCTGGTCTTTGTTGTTCTAATTAGATTATCTCTGCCTCAGGGACCCAAGGAACGGTCCCCAGCAGCCTGCCTGGAAAGGCAGGAGGTCCCTTAACCTCTGTTATCAAGAGGCTTGTCATTTAGCATGTAGATCAACCAATTCCTTCGATACCAGGGGAGCAATTGTGCATCTTAATATTGATTTCTTGGGAGATACAATCGCCTGCATTCCTGAGTCAGACTCACTTACGGCAGCTAAAAGGTTCCACTTAGGTTATGAAACGGCCCCCACCACCGACATCACGTGCTCCATCCCAATTTCACGTTACAGAGCAGGACAGATCGGAAGGGCTTGGTGCTTTCCCACCCGGGCCCGTTTCAGAAGGAGCCTCCACCGGGGGAGACACGGGAGAAGCAATGCCGGCTGTTTTACCAGCGGGTGCCTGTGGGTGGGGTGGGGTGGGGTGGGATGGGATGGGGTGGGGGAGTATTCTGCCATTCCCACCCCTACCCGACCGGCCCATGCTTCCTCTACTTCCCTCGCTCCACTGCTGTGACGCTGGGCTCTTAACTGAATGAGGCCAGCTTGTCCGGATTCTGTTTCAGGATGAATTAGGGGGTGGGCTGTCAAATGACGCTGGGCTATTTTCTTACCAGATACCCGTCCAGGGCAACGGGAGGCAGAGAAAGAACAGGTGAACTACAGCACAGGGTCAACAGTGCACCGAGCTCAGACAGGTAGAGGCACCGATTCCATACTATGAAACAGTATGCGAGGCAGAGGCAAATAGCAGCCACTGGCCAGATGTATGATTAGTTCAATCTAGAACAGGGGTTCTTAACCTGTGGGTCTTGACCCCTTTGGGGGTTGAAAGACCCTTTCACAGGGGTCGCCTAAGACCAGTGGAAAATGCATATATTTACATCACGATGCATCACAGTAGCAAAATTTCATGGTTGGGGGTCACCACCACATGAGGAACTGTATGCAAGGGTCCCAGCCTTAGGAAGGTTGAGAACCGCTGATCCAGAAGTTTCCGGGCCCCCTGAAAGAGAGGGCACTCGCTACCATGCAGCACGCCGCTCTCCATGGCCACACCCGGCACAATAACTGAGCAGCGCTGCCCCAGGCTGAGCCGGGGGGCGTGGCAGGAGCAGGAGCTGCATCGTTGACACATGTCGCCCCCAGCAGCCTTTCCCACAGCAAGTTGGGAGGCGTGTGCTCTTCATGATGCCCATCTTACGATGACATTACCAGGCCCAGCGGGAGTCCGTGATTGGCTCAGGTTCCTAGAACCTTAAATAGCAGAGGCCCATTCCAAGCCGAGGACGCCCGTCTAACTCCTAAACTTACAGTCCGAACTAGGAAACTGCTCTCCACGCTTTGCTGGTCAGTAAGGCGCATTGCTCTATGCCAGTGGTTCTCAACCTGTGGGTTGCGACCCTTTGGGGGTCGAATGACCCTTTCATAGGGGTCGCCTAAGACCATGGGAAAACACAGATAAGATTCATAACAGTTGCAAAATGACAGTGATGAAGTAGCAACGGAAATCATTTTATGGTTGGGGGTCACCACCACATGAGGAGCTGTCTTAAAGGGTCGCAGCATTAGGAAGGTTGAGAACCACTGCTCCATGCCATTCCCCGTGCATCTGTTCATCTTCCAGAGCCTGGAGGCCAGAGGACATACAAGGCGGAGCAGGGGACAGAGGAAAACTCCGCCATTGAATAAAGCGATGGACAGAGAGGAACAAAAATCTGGAGGAATATTGGAGAGCTCTTTCTGAAAGATTCCACAGAAGACGTTAGGGTGTCCGTTGGCCCCCCTTGGAAAAAGTCCTTGCAAATATCAGATGCCCGAGAGAGGACACGGAAAGGACCGTGCCAAGCGCTTCTCATTCAAAGTCTGCCCTGTGCACCAGCTGGTGCGATCACGCCGCTTTCCCGGGTATTCATGGGCATGCGTCCATCTCGTGGGCTCTAGAAGCAGGTTACCGTGTACCTGCCTGTTGAAGGCTTCCAACAGAAGAGGAGACTTTAAAACACTCTCAGCGGGGAGCTGTTATGCCTGGGGGACAAGGCATAAATGCATGACCTTTCCGGAGTTGCTGTGCGTTGAGGAGGGAGGAGTTGCATTTACCGTTGCTGTGTGGTTATATATGCTTGGGCAGCCTTGCAGGTTCTGTCCTAGAACCTCTAACTACGATTGCATGGCTTCGCTTACCTATTGGCCTCATCCCATTGGACAGCGGTCTCTGCGGAACTGCAAGGGCCTCGTTCAGGGTGGAAATGTCTGAGATAGGGAAATGACTGCCTGGATTCTGCCCCAACAACCCCTCCGCCTCCCCTGGGATTGCTCGTGTCTCCATCTCAGTCTCTGGGGCGTGGAAGAGGAACGCCATGGAGCAGAAGGGGCAGCGGGGACTTTAAGAAGAAGTGCCATTCGTTTAACAACTTACTCCTTAGTAGTTGTGTGTACACTGAAGGGCAATGATCTGTGACCCTCCCTTCACATCTGTCGTAAAGGCTAACCGTGTGTTTTACCCGGGAGAACCTGTGTATATCAGCGCTTTGACTAGACATTGTAAGGGTAATAATGTGTGTTTGCTTGACAAGAAGGCGTGGATTTCACACTCCCATTTTAAGGAAAGGATCCAGACTCATCCAGTTCTAACCAGGGCCTTCCTAAAATGACCAGGATGAGTCTTCACAGAAAAGTCACCATGTCTACACTTGAACATGTATACCGTATTTTCCGGCGTATAAGACGACCCCCAACATTTCCAGTTAAAATATAGAGTTTGGGATATACCCACCCTATAAGATGACACCCGGCGAATAACACGACCCCCGACTTTTGAGAAGATTTTTCCGGTCTTCTACACCAGAAAATACAGTAAATTGTCTTCCATGCTGTGCCCATCAAGCAGCTTCAAGTCCAGACCTGATATATTGACACTAGAGGTGACTAGTTTGATTACAAGTTAATCAAGTTCTTTGAGAAACTTGGAAGAAGAAAAAAAAAACCCACACAAAGTAATTCAAGGATTCTGTCCAGACTAAATAGTGTGGCCTAATAGATTGAAAGCCTGCGAGAAACCAAGCTGTGGAAAAGTAATAATGTTAATAAAAATGTGATTTCAATCCCTGCTTGGCGACTGTCCTGGCTCAGGCCACCAGGGCTCCGTGCCATCAGATGCATTAATGCTGAGACACCGGTCACTCGTGGAGGAGGGGGAGATCCCGGTAAAAGCTTTTGTGCCTGTAGATCTGGGGGAGCTGCTTATAAGCCTTTGTCCTGAGTAGTAACAATGGATGACCCCCAACGACAGAGGCAGATAAACAGCGTTGGTGCCACCCAGTAACTGAGGACAGATCGGGTATGGCAGTGACTAAGAAGACATGTAGAAAGAACTCCTGTTCTCTTGTTCTCTCCTCCTGTCCATTTTCCACTGCCGACACCCCGGAAGGGGTAGGACTTTGGCTGGAGAAGGGAAGAGCAGAGCAAAGAGCATCTGAAATCGAGGACTCGCAGCCCCTTGCTCAGATTGGGACGTCACCCTGGAGCAGGGACTCTACGAGCACAGGATTAAAAGCAGGGCATTGGGGCCGAAACCCGTTTGGCTCAGTGGATAGAGCGTCGGCCTGCGGACTGAAGGGTCCCGGGCTTGATTCCGGTCAAGGGCATGTACCTTGGTTGCAGGCACATCGCCAGTGTGGGGCGTGCAGGAGGCAGCTGATTGATGTCTCTCATCCATGTTTCTAACTCTATCCCTCTCCCTTCCTCTCTGTAAGAAATCAAGAAAATACAGCGGTACCTTGAGATATGAGTGTCCTAACATAAGAGATTTTTGAGATACGAGCCATCTGTTGAGTGAGCGATTTTTGCTTTGAAATATGAGCAACATTTGAGTAAGGAGTAATCACGCCGATCGGCCGGCTGCACACGACCCACCAGTTTACCGCGACTCAAGCGTCTCATCGTTTCCCACGCCTCAAGGTTACAGAACGAATTAAACTCGTATCTCGAGGTACCACTGTATATTTTTTTTTAAAAAAGCAGGGCATTGGAGTCCAGCATCCTGGTGTTAGCCTCTGACCTGTCACGCAGTAGCTGTGCAAACGGTGAGGAAGGTGTCAAAACTGATCTTGAAGAAAAGCAACGCTTCCATAAGATTTTTTAAACCCCAAGTTAATGCAAAATGTCCACAATGAACAAACGGTACCAAGTGCTTAACCTCTCTGAATCTACAAAGGGGACATAACTGGAATATCAACCGGAATGAATTAGGGTCACATTGATCTGCAAGCACCAGGAAACCTAAGACAGCGGTGCTTTTGAAAGTCTATTTACATATCAGTCTGCCAGCTTCGATGATGGCTTCCACATTTTGGTCCAACATGGATGCTGCCGCTCCAGCCCTCAGACCGTCTTCCACCCACAGAAACCAGGCAAAGAAAGCAGGAGATGGCCCTCCCCTTCACAGACTGTCCTGCACATTGCACCGCCCTCCCTCCCCAACTTCCTCTCGTCCCGAACTTAACCGTGGCCACGCCTGGCTACAGGAGAGCCTGGGACATGTGGTCTGGACTCTGGATGGCCACGGCCTGGCTGCCATTAGAAACGTCTGTCGCCGAGACCGGTTTGGCTCAGTGGATAGAGCGTCGCGTCGGCCTGCGGACTGAAAGGTCCCAGATTTGATTCCAGTTGGGGGCATGTACTTTGCTTGCGGGCACATCTCCAGTGGGGGGCGTGCAGGAGGCGGCTGATCGATGTCTCTCTCTCATCGATGGTTCTGACTTTCTCCCTTCCTCTCTGTAAAAAATCAATAAAATATATTAAAAAAGAAAGAAAGAAAGAAAGAAAGAAAGAAAGAAAGAAAGAAAGAAAGGAAGGAAGGAAGGAAGGAAGGAAGGAAGGAAGGAAGGAAAAAGAAAGAAAGAAAGAAAGAAAGAAAGAAAGAAAGAAAGAAAGAAAGAAAGAAAGAAAGAAAGAAAGAAAAAGGAAGGAAGAAAGAAAGAAAGAAATGTCTGTCACTGAGAGGAAAGAATGAGGCGGGGGATGCATAGGGGTCTCTGCTCTCCACCTCCCCGGCTGTCTTTAGGCCTCAGGAACGCTCCGCACAGAGACCAGGGCAAAGGCAGTGTTCCCTGAAGGGCAGGGACCACTGCCACCTCGCACTCTACCCCCCACCACCCTCGACCCCCAGCTTCTGGGTTGCCAGGAGGGCGCTGCCGCTGCTGGCAGGAGGCAGAGGGCACAGGTAGAGGTGCTGTTTGGGGAGCATGGAGGGGGCAGGGGCTGTCGGGGAGCAGGGCTGGGAGTGGGGGGCAAAAGTTGAGGAAAGTGTCCAAACGGATCTTCAAGAAAAGCAATGCTTCCGTAAGATTTTTTAAACCCCAAATTAAATGCAAAATGTCCACAATGAACAAAATATACCCCCCCCCAAAATGTGGGACCCAACCCTGTCCTTGAAGCCTGCCCCCAGCCCCGTCATAGCCTGTCCTTCCTGCGGTCTTTCTCGGGCTGACAGAACGGGTGCAGTGTTTAAGGGAGTTCCTTCAAGACCTGGGAGATGTATGCACAATGATTCAATAGGAGTCAACACAGTATACAACCTCTAAGGCCATAGGGATATCTGAAACCTATACATTAGCTTAAAAAAAAAAACACTCTTTTTTAACATTAAAAAAAAAATCTGTACTACCTAAATCACAAGAAAGAACATTAAAAGCATTTCATATTGTACCACGAAGAAAGAACCATCATATTTTGATATCTATCTTTTTGACACTTCAAAGCCAAGGGACCATTTAAAATGGAATCATTCTGTATATGCTATAACCTGCATTTTTGTTTACTGATATTTCTATATCAGAACACACTCCTATAATTTCTTACGTGTTACACCATTGTGTGTATTTAACAAGTTAAGATGTTTCTAATCTTTTTCCTCTCTGAAATATTCTTGTGGTTAAATTGTTTTTGCTATTATATGTTTATTTACTCCATATAAATTCCAAAAGAGGAATTGCTAGTCAACCTTAAGATAAATAACCTTATGATAAATAAACTTCCAGAACTTTCTACCAATTTATATTCCTCCCAGAGTGTTTCCCACACCTTTGGCAACACTGAGTATAATCAATTTTAAATCTCCGATTTAGGTAGTAAAAAATTAAAATAAAACATTTCCACTCACATTTCTTTAATAACTAATGAAGATCAAGTTTTCTTCTTTTTATTAGTATTTGCATTTATGTGACTCATAAATTCATGAAAAAAACCCACAAGATTTTGAGACTATTTCAATGAAGAGCTTGAACAGAGGAATCTCCAGGCAATCAGGAATTCTGAAATAAATTTGCTAATAGGTGCAACACTGGTTAATATCTTAAAGGTCAACGAAATGCAATGTTTGGGGCGATCTTTTCTACACTTAGTGGATGAAGTTCATTTCCTTTGCCGTGGACAAGAATCCCTTGCATTACTGGCAAGTTTTCTGCAAGGAACTGTTATCCCCAGGTTGGGTAGCCTCACGTAGAGGAAGCCAGTCAAAAGCGCACACCTTAGAGAGAGTGTATGCTAGACAGTGCCCAGAGAGCAGCTGAAAGGACACCCAGTAGTCTCTTTGTACCCATGTCCCACGTTTTGGACAATTTGTTCTGATAACACTTTTAATTATGAAAACAAATTAATATCCGTTTCCACCCCAGACGTTCACTGAGTGGATCGAATAGGCATGGGGCCACTTCGAAGTCTCCTAACCGGTCACTCCGCCTCCCCGCCCGGACCCAGGGCTGGCCGCAGGCTCACACCCCGTGCTGCGCGTCCCGGGAAGGTCACTCGGGTTTACGCTTGCTATCACGGGCAACACATTCAACAAATTCTTCAGCTCTTGTCATCTCCCCGGCAGCCTCTGTGGTCCTGTTCCCAGCCGGCCGGCCGGGCCGAGCAGGAAGGGACAGGTCACTCTGGGCAGTGTTCAACAGCACAGCTCTTTGTCTCTCGTTGTCAGCCAGCCCTGTCACTACACGGTTCTTGGGGCGGCAGGCCTTTGATGGCCTATCAGCCCCTCATGTCTCACCACTCCAGGCAGCGTTTGGAGAAAGAGCAGCCCTGTGCGGATCCCTCCGGCACAGAATAATCCCGTTAGAATGCCATGTCCTATCGACCCCAGCCCCTGGGTTGGTGGGGAACACGGGGAGGTGAGTCCCCAAGAGGTAAAGGCATGTTCCTGGGCCTCCAGGGGTTTGTCCATCTGTTGGGGGAGACAAGCCAGACGTGACAGCAGATGGCGGAGGCCAGCAAGAACACGGAAGGAATAGTGGGTCCAAATCCCTCCTCTGCCCCTTGGGTGATCTTGGACAAGTACATACTCGTGCGTGTGTTTTAACATCATCACTGAAGTGGAACTTATAGACCATAAAACATACTCATCATGAGCCTACAGGTCAATGAAATGGTTTCTGGTCGATGTGTACAGTTGTGCCACTGTCTCTTTGATCCAATTTTAGAACATTTCCATCACCTCGAAAGGCCCCTCCTGATGGCCTGCTGTGGAGCCTCATTCTCACCCCAGCCCCAGACAACCATGGCCCTGCTTCCTGTTTCTAACCATTTGTCTTTTCTAGAAACTGCACATGAATGGAATCATGCAATACGTACTCATTAGTGTGCGGATTCTTCCACTTGGCATCTGTTTTGAAGTTTCTTCCATGTTTCCATGTTGTATCATGTATTCGTGTGTATTTGTTCCTTTTGACTGCTGAATTGTATTCCATTTTATGGACATAACATTTAGTTTATCCATTCTCTAGCTGATGAATAGTTGGATTGTCTCAATTTGGACCTACTCTGAATAATGCTCCTATAAGCACTCACATATGAATCATTGTGTAGATAGAATGTTTTAATTTTTCTTGGTTAGATACCTACAAATAGATTTTGGGTTATTTGGTAAGCATCTGTTTAACTTTTAAGAAACTGCCAAACTCTTTTCCAAAGTGGTTATACCATTTTACATTCCCACCAGCATTTCACGAGGGTTCCAGTTTCTCCATAATCTTGTCAACACTTGTTATTATCTGTCTTTTCCATTATAGCCATCCTAGTGAGTGTGAATGGCATCACACTGTGGTTCTAATGTGCAGTTTTCTAATGGCTAATGATGTTAAATAGATTCTCATGTGCGGATCAGCCATTCACGGATCTTCTTGACCAAAGTGTCAATACAAACCAAGCCCACTGGTGGCATGGACCAGCACACAATCTAGTAACCTGGGCCAGTTCAAAACTGAGACCATGTGGTCAGGGAGTCAGCAGCCAGACACAGCTTCAAGAGCCAAGGCCACTAAGCCAGGACACCCCAACAGTCGGCAAACAGTAAGTGCTGGCTCTTATTTTGAGCTCATTACACAACAGAGACAGGGTCAAGGTTGTATAGGCATTATCTCTGTTATGAATCTTTGCTCCTCCCAGTGAAGTAGTTCCGGTTATTGTCCCCATTTTATACAGGAGGAAACCCAGACTCAACATGATTAGATACCGGGTGGAGCTGGGTGCTGAGTTTAAATAATCTGACGCAGGCCCTGCGTCCTCTATGCTGACCACCTCTCAGCCTGGGTTCATGGCCGTGGCAGGAATCAGTGTCTATTCCCTCTGTATCCTAGTCCCCCAGCACAGAGCCTGACAGAGGTGCAAGGATCTCAGAGGTGTGTGTGGAAGAAAGGGTGGCAGTGATCAGAGCTAACGCACCATGTGACGTCACGGAAGGAAGCATGAGGCAGAGTGAAGAGATGGGTCCACAGGAATTTGGTGATCAGCCATGAGATGGCATGCAGGGACTATCTGGCAAATGGGAGTTAAGAATATTCCAAAGTTTGCAAACCACCTGCTTCTTAAACTTCTATCAGAGCAGGGCCAGCCTTATCCTCTGTAATAATGGCGTCATTCCACCCACCTGATTTCATTCACTGGACTTTGAAGCCAGTTTCATAACTATGCATGGTCCAGTACCCACCACAGGAGTGGCATCGACGAGAGAACCATCGCATTCCCAGCTGCCCGGGACAGGCTGGAGGCTGCCCCTCCTACATACATGGTGGCTCAAGGTCATACATTGGCCTCTTGCTAGCTACACGCTAGGCACAGAGCTGAACCTCTGGCCTCACCCTCTAACACAGTGGTTCTCAACCTTCCTAATGCCACGTCCCTTTAATGCAGCTCCTCATGTTGTGGTGACCCCCAACCACAAAATTATTTTCGTTGCTACTTAGAGTCTAACATGTAAATTTCATTCTCTAACATGTAAATCACAAGAGTTTCTACCTCAAAGTGAGCACAGGGCCTGGCTTGAGGGGAGCCTCACAAAAATGCTGGAGTTGTCCTCCGACTTCTCCAAAGTCAGGTGGGGGTGTCCCTTCCCCAGTATATCACACCCTTCCTGCTCTCTCCCAGGCTGGATACCAGGACCCAACGGGGCCTGACTCGCTAGTCCCATCCTCTGCAGAGAAGGGATGGAGGAACTCTGAAGATAAGGCATCCCTAATTCCCTTCCTTCCTCCCTCCTTCTCCGCCGCCTCTTCCCCCCTTCCAGCCTCGCAGACAAAGACAGAGTGATCTGGCGTCTGGCCACATGTCGCAGGAAGTTATGAATGAGGATTGCCCAGGACGGTTGACTCTGCAGAGATAGCTCCCAAATCAGTCCCGAAGGCTGGGCAGCGACCACAGGAAACCTGGAGCCGTGAGGCCACCACTTAACACTTGCCTATCTCTGTCTCTCCCGGAGCTTCGGCAAACAATAGCCTAATCCACGGAGGCCTGGGGAGGTATTATTAGCCCTGGGCTATCTATCGGAGATGACTCTGGGCCATATGCACTTAGGACCAGAACCTGGTCTGTGGTCTCTCTGGTGGGACCCCATCCCTACCTGAGGAATGTCACCGCAGATCTCCAGCCCCTGCTTAACATCCGCTGGTGCTTAGCAAATTAGGCCCGTGTTGAAGTGTCAATGCCCCAGGGCCTGATTTATTGAACTGCTCTCATTAGCACACCAAAGGGACAGCGAAGAAAGAAGTGCTGGTCTCAGAGGTGAAGGAGCGCACGCTGGCAGGCTTTGCCAAGCTAGCAAATGCCATTCCCACACTGCCATCAGTTAAATTAAAACATGAACTCATCATCTGGAGCAGCCTGGTGGAATCTCTCCCCCCAGTGCCCGTTTGCTCCTTCTCTAGCCTCTCCTTCCCTCCCCACTTGGAGGTCTAAAGCTCGCCGAGCCCACAATCAAGGCCAGAAAAGCTCCTGGATCCAAGACCGACCCAGGACAGCCGGCACTGAGTATTCAGAGAGAAGCAGAGACAATGAGCCAGCTTTGGGAATTAGGGCTCTCTTCCCTCCACCGCTGCATCTTACCTACCATCTTGCCCTTGAAATCTCTTAACCACGGCTTTCCCGGGAGTCATATCTCGCCAAGCAAGTCAGTGTTGCCACTGAGCACAGAGCCATAACTATTCCCACCCAAACATGACCCCACCCTGCCACGTCATTCTCTGTAAGCTGGAGTAAGATGCTCAATCTCTGTGCCTAGAATTCTACATCTATAAAGAGGGGGAATGAATGATAACACCAAGCATATGGGGCCGCTGGGAGGATCGAAAATGCACGTTGAGTACGTGGTACACAGAGCTGGTAAGTGCCATGATGGTTAAGACACTCAGACTGTTAAGATCAAAGGAGACCCAGTGATGGGAGTCACCTGAGAAACACTGGCAAATCTGTACGGAAGGCCCTGCTCCTGGCCAACAGGGACCGCCTCTCAGAATATCAGGGTGCCTATGTCCATCAGCCTAGGACGCCCGGGTGCACATCTGTCCGCAGCCCCAACAAGAACCAGGCGAGGCTCATTTCTACACTCCCATGTTCTTTCACATTAAAGAAGGGAATGCAAAAAGCAGCACTCACCACTACAAGTAACGGTGACTTCAGGTGTCAAACCCAATCTTCCTCCCTCCCTCCCTTCCTCCCTTCTTCTCTTTCCTTCCTTCTTCCTTCCTTCCTTCCTCCTTCCTCCCTCCCTTCCTTTCTCCCTTTCCTTCTTCTCTTCCTCCCTCCCTCCCTTCTTCCCTTTCCTTTCTTCCTTCCTCCCTTTCTTCTTTCTTTCCTTCCTTCCTTCCTTCCTTCCTTCCTTCCTTCCTTCCTTCCTTCCTTCCTACACTCATATGGTGGAGGCTGGATTGCTGTGTGGAGGGCTGGGGCTATCTGGGGTGGGAAGCAGGATCTTGGACTGGCCTGAGAAGCAGATTGAGTAGCAGGTACATGGACAGCCAACTCAATAACCAAGGTCAAATGGGAGCCACACACCACACATCCTCCCAAACAAGAGGCCTCTCTGAAGGGCTGAGTAGGACCAGGTGTGGGGCCCGCAGGATGGAGCTGGGCCATCAGCCAGGAGAAGAGACCTCCAAAGAGCACAATTGAGGAGTTGGAGCTGATCCCATAGTGGATAGGCAGGGGACCACAAGTGCCTCTGGGGTCTAGACCTGGGGGTTGTGAGGGCCGGCTCAGAGAAGAAACCCTGTTTTCCCTGGTGTCACCTACCCACCTGTCGCCCTTTATAGAGTGGAGTGCCCTTGTTTCACAGCGCTGCTGAAATATACACCTCTCTCCAGACCATTCTGTGCTTCAGTCACATAGACCTGGAGACATTTCAATGTGGGGAGAGCCTGGGACACTGTCTAGGCCATGGATTTCAAACTGTCCCAAAGCACTGGGCAGCCCTCTCACATCACCCTATGGGTCATGAACCCAAAACTTGCTCTTCTTCTTTTCTGTTCCATTAATGCCAGCATTACCTAGAATGCCCTCATCCTTTAGACCAGTGGTTCTCAACCTTCCTAAGGCTGCGACCCTTACATACAGTTCCTCATGTGGTGGTGACCCTCAACCATGAAATTTTGCTACTGTTATGCATCGTGATGTAAATATCTACATTTTCTGATGGTCTTAGGCGACCCTTGTGAAAGGGGTCGCGACCCACAGGTTGAGAACCGCTGCTTTAGATCCTTCCCACGTCAAGTTATTGAATGTCTACTTATGTTCAAACCTGAGCCCAGGTGAGGTTGAATTTCAGATCAACAGTCAAAAAGTCATGGCTAAAAATGTGTTCTCCCTCGATCCTAAGGCAGACACCTTTCAGAATTTGAATATAGGTTTCTCTAAAAGAACGCTTCCTCCCAAACATTCTAAAATAACATATGAGAACTGCCAGAGCCAATGTTATACGCACTGACGTGTAGAGCATACCATTGTCCAGGCTGGATGGACTAGACGTTCTGATTCGACGAGGGCACATTTGGGTGAGAGTAAAGCTGCAAAGCCGCTCTGTGAGATGTATTGTCTGTGAGTTATTGGATGCATTTCCTATCTCAGAGGGCTTGCTGCTCAGTGGGAATCTAATTAGAGCAAATACTTTCAGGTCGCATTGTTTTGTAGAGGATGAAAACAGCATACAGATGTTCATACTTGTTTGGAAAGTGATATATGTAGCAAAGCCTCTTCTTCCAGAGAGTATAATTACTCTCTGGAAGATCCTTCGAGACACCAGCCTCCTGGGAGCCCCATCTAAACCAGCCACTAAGAGGGAGATGGGCCGAAACCGGTTTGGCTCAGTGGATAGAGCGTCGGCCTGCAGACTGAAAGGTTCCAGGTTCGATTCCAGTCAAGGGCATATACCTTGGTTGCAGGCACATCCCCAGTAGGGGGCGTGCAAGAAGCAGCTGATCGATGTCTCTTTCTCATCGATATTTCTAACTCTCTATCCCTCTCCCTTCCTCTCTGTAAAAAAAACAATAAAATATATTAAAAAAAAGAGAGAGAGAGAGAGAGGGAGATGGTTTGATGTGCACCCACTGGTAACTGGGGTTTGCAGGGATCCCTAAGGCCCGGTCAGAGGCAGGCCCTCTGGCTCAAGTTTACTTCTCATTTGTGCTCCAAGGCTGATCTTCCTGCAGGTCTCCTGATTGTCTGATCCGAAACAGCCAACTGTATGACTGTGCAGTGAGAAAAGAGACTCGGGAAGGCGAGATGACCTGCTTATGGTCGCGGTTGGTGATGGCAAGACTAGAAACAAGGTCAGGATGCCAGCTAGACATCCAGCCCCCAGCCTCTCTGCCCTCATGGTGTTGCCTTCCCCCTCTGTCTTCCCAGCCCTTTTGCTGTCTCCGGGTCCCTTGCTTGCACATCTAATGTACCCGGAGTCCCCAAGGCTGAGTTCACTTGAGTGGCCTCTCCGACAAAGCCGGGTCCTCTGCCCGCGCTGATGCCCGCAGGCAGTCGCCACCCAGCAGCCGGCAGAGTGCAGTGCTTCCGGGGTCTGTGTGACCCAGACCTGGGCCCCAGGACCCCAGGTCAGAAGCAGCCTGTCACTCCAGCTGAGCGACATTGAACTATCTTGACTGTTTACAAGATGGGCGTCTGTTGGGATGGCTAGCTCAGAAGGAGGCACAGGTGGAGAGGGGGGAGAGAGAGGATGGGGGAGGAGGGATCCTGGTTTCTCCACGTTCCCTGGAGCAGATACTCCTCTCAGGAATCCAGGGAAGAACCCTTAGCCTCGCCTCCTGTGGACCCAGCTCTATGGTCACTGAAGGCCATGAGGGATGAGACGAAACCCAGACCCTACTCAGAAAATCACATAGAAGCCATCTTCCTTCCTTCCTTCCTTCCTTCCCTCCTTCCCACCTTCCTGCCTTATTTATGTAGGTGCTAGATCTGGGCGGAGGTGGGGGAGAAAAACATGATATTGAACTTAGAGCTAAAAGACAGGCGTAAAACGACAGCAATGTGTCAGCTATCAGCCCTGTACATGTCACTCACTGTCAGACCTTTGAGACAGGGCGCTCCATACACACACACACACAAGCACGCACGCACGAGTGGACATCTGAGAAGCTGCTGCTTAGAGGACACAGGACTCACCCAAGGTCACAGAGCCAATGAGTACCGGACAAGGACTTGAACCCAACTTTGAGTGCAGAACCCAGGCGGTCAAGGCCACTGCGACAGAGAAGGTCCTAGAACCTACCTCGCTTCCTCCCTCACCCCTCTCCCCTCAGACAAGAGCTCCATGAGGAACTTACCTTCAGAGCTGACCGCTAGCGGGGGGCCATCTGGCAGGTGGAGGAGAACAGCCATTGGCTGGCCATGCCTCCCCGGGGTCTCTCCACAGCCCCCGAAAGTCCCTCTGAGAGCCAGCCCTCTGAGCCCGCAGGCCCTTTGTGGAGATGAGCTCTCCCAGCCCCACTTCGGGACTTGCTGGGGCCCCGGGAGCCCACAAAGCCAGGACAGACTCCAGCAACAATCCTGCAGCCCCCACTCCCCGGTGACCAGCTTCAGAGTGTCACCCCCAGGGCCTTGGAGCCGGTGATGGAAGTGGTAACATCTCACGACCTTCAACTCACCTTCCAAGGATTGCCTACCTCTGCCCGCCCTGACTGCCCAGCATGCACCTCTCCTGCACTCAGAGGCTGCAGCTGGGCCTCAGGCAGTGGGAGCAGGGGTGCCATCCACCCCGCCGCTGCAGGCGCAGCTAACACCACCTCCCTGTGCCCTCTCAATCCCCTGCTCCTCCCATGTGACAGACAAGGAAACTGAGGCAGAGAGGGGTGGTTTGTCCAGGCCCAACAGCTAGTAGTGAACAGAGCTGAGACCGCCTCCTCGGTATCCGGACACTCAGGTGGTTCTTTCCATTAGCCATGAAGGCTGCACAGATGCACCTCCTTATGGCCACACATTATTATTCCCCAGTCTCTAAAAGGGGCCCCTATGAGAACATTGCCGAGCCGTGGTAGAAACGGGGTCATCCTCCAGCAGCGGTTCTCAACCTGTGGGTCCCGGGTCGCTCAAGACCATCAGAAAACACAGATATTTACATTATAATACATCACAGTAGCAAAATTACAATTAATGGAGTGAGTAGCAACGAAAAGAATTTTATGGTTGGGGGTCACCACCACATGAGGAGCTGTCTTAAAGGGTCACGGCATTAGGAAGGTTGAGAACCACTGCTCCAGCTTAAGGTGACCTGCTAATAATGTCTCCTCTGTCCTCCAAGGTCCTCTCCTCTCTGGCCCCTGCCCCTCTCTCCCCCCCACTTCCCACCACCTGCCTTGGGCTACATGTCCCTAGAGATGTCCCCAGGAGGAGTCACTTGGGGGTTCTCACCTCTGAGACACCTGTCAAAGGAAGAGAAAGTGGGAGCTAAGGAGACTGGGTAAGGTGTCTCCTCTGCTGGTCCCTGGAAGAGGGGTGACTTCCGGCTCCTGCAGCCAGCAGGCCCCAGCGAGGCGTCTTTTACATACACTTTGCGGGATGACTTAAGTAAGTCTTCACGACTCTCTCCCGGGAGACTGGACTAAAAGTATTGTTTAGAAATCTAATATATGGTTTATTTACTCAATTTGTGCTGAGCTCCACAGTTCCTTCAGGCCTGCCTCCCTCGCCCATTACTCTATTAATGCTCCATTACTGAAATTAGTGCTGTAATTGGAGGGGGAAGGGCTGAGGGAGGGGGCACGCCTTAAAGGCACAGGTCTCCTTTCATCACATCATGGGCGGAGGCCCAGAACCGGGGTGGGGGGCCACAGGAAGGTTTGGGCCAGAAGGACACCTTCAAGGCAAGGTGACAGGAAGGGGACCTGGGCCGATGGCACTGGCCAATCAGCAGGTGGCCTGAGGAGGGGCAGAGGGGGGTCAAGGCCACAGCCCCCTCTGCAGCTCTGGGGGCTTTGAGGCTTTCGCCCATTTAACCCTTCACACCCGGGATTCCAAATGCATTGGCTCAGCCCCTGGGTCCCACCTCTGACCCCCTCATTCTTTTTGTGTGTTTTTTAATTCTCACCAGAGGGTATTTTCCCCATTGCTTTCTAGAGAGAGTGAAAGCGAGGGAGGGAGAGAGGGGGTGAGAGAGAACAACGTTGATATGAGAGAGACACATCAGTGGGTCGCCTCCTCCGCCTTGCCCTGTCTGAGGATGGAACCTGTAACTCAGGTACATGCCCTTCACGGGGAATCAAACAGTGACCCTTAAGTCCGAGAGCCCCCACTGTGCTCTAACCACTGAGCACACCAGCCAGGGCATGACCCTCCTTCTTAGCAGGCGATGGATGGCCAGGCCGTTTTTCTGGAGCTTCCTTTGCTTCGTTCCCCTGTCCTGCAATGTTGCCCGTGTATTCTCGCTTCTCCCTCCTCCTTGCCTAAGCTGAGCCCTCCACCCACCTCCCCCTCGCACACCCTGGACTTAAGCCTGGGCCATGCCCACTCCCTCTAAGGCCTACCAGAAGTGCCCACTCTTGCTCCCTGTTGCCCATGGTTTGTTCTGCTCCACACGCTGCCTGTCTTCCACGGGGTAAGACAGAGCCGGCCACCCCTGAGCATCTGGCCCATCTCTCCCTCTCCTGAATGAGTTTCTTAGGAGGGGTGCCACACTCTTGCCCTCTCAAGCCTCACTGCCCACTCACTCCTCAGCACCCTGAGATCTGAATCGCACCCTCTCCCGTCGCCTGAGACGGTTTCTTCACGGTCACCAGCTGTGAAGCCAAAGGCTCTTCTCAGTTCTCCATGGGCATCTGCTTTCTGGAACCAGCTTTCCCGTTGGCACCTGTGAATGACGTTGCCTGTCAATTCTTCTCTTTCTTCGACAGAACGTCTGCTCCCACAGCTGTGGTTCCTAACATCTTTGTAAGTCACGGGTCCCTTTGGTCATCTCATAAACACACATGCACACATACATGCATACACACACACACACACACACACACACACACACACACACACTCTTGAGCCCCATCTGTAAACTCTAGATTAACCACGTCTGCTTTTTATTTTCTTTCTTGAGGATCTTGACAATTCCTATTTTTTTAAATCATATTTTCGGACAGTTCCCAGAGCTAATCATTCAGTCTCCATCTCTTCACTCATTCTGTGTTTTCAGCGGATGGACATCCTGCGGGGACCTCCAACATGTCCTCCCCTCTTTCCTGCCTCTCTTCTTCCTGCCTCTGCTTATGGTCGGGTGACAGCTTGACAGAGATACAGCCTGGGAAACTTAGGGATCATTAGCCCTCCGGTTTCCTAACCCGCCCCAAGCCCGTTAGACATTAGGTCCTGGTCACTTTCCTCCACCCTGTCCCTCGCAACCCTTCCTTCCTCTTTGTCCCACTGGCGCCACCTCTGTTTGGCTCATGTCTCTTGCCTCTGGGCCAGGCTGTCCAATCTGCCCACCTCTGCCGGGAGACAGAGATTTAGGAAGAGCAGAGTCCACGGGTCCTTCAGGAGCCCGTCAGTCCAGCCCACTATCTCGTCTTGACGAGGCCTCTGAGAGTGGCTGTCCAGCATCTGCTTAAATATCTCTGATGAAGACACACTGACTTTACCTCTAATTAGGTCATTTAACTTCGTGTCGATTCTAATGATGGAAGGCTTCATCCTTACAGCAAACTAAAACCTGCCTCCGTCATGTCACTCCTCGCTCTTCTGTGCTTCTCTTCGCCTACAGAAATTCCCATCTCCTTATCTTAGCACATGAGACCTTCGCCATAGGCCTGTAGTATCTCCCTAGCAACAGAGATTCGCTGGATAGAGAGGCCTGCACTGCTAGTGACTACATTTCCCAGCCTTCTCTGCAGCTCGCTATGGCCCATGGTTAAATTCTTGCTAATGGACAGCAGAAGTGAAGTGTGCTGGGGCCACCTCTGGGTGTGGCGTTCAAACATCCAGCATGCATTTCCCCAGATCCTCCTCCTCCTGCTGCTAAGGCTGGAATGTGGAGAGTACCTGGATTCTGCACACCAGACCAACACCTGGGGAACGATGGGTCCACAGAGGCAAGGAACCTGGTCCCTGAAGGACTACCCACTCCGCTCAGGACCGTCACATGAGAGTGAAGCAAGCGTTTACACTCTTAGCCTTGATTTTCTCCTCACTTCCCCCTCAGAGTCCACACCAACCACACTGCACTTCTCACCATGTCCCAGTCCAGCACACCTTTCCGCACCTCGGGTCCATTGCTCCAGCCCATGCCTCTGCCAGGAATGCTTTTCCCCATTTTCTCCGCCTGAGGAACTCCACTCGTCCTTGGAGACCCAGCTCAATGTCACTCTCTGTGCGGCCTTCTTCCCTGGGGATTTAGTAGCAAATCTCTTGTTATAACCCTTTCCTCATTGTAATATCTAGGAATGCTTCTGGCTGCTAGGAATAAAAATAAACCCAACAAGCCGAAACCGGTTTGGCTCAGTGGCTAGAGCATCGGCCTGCGGACTGAAAGGTCCCAGGTTCGATTCCGGTCAAGGGCATGTATCCTGGTTGCAGACACATTCCCTGTAGGGGGCGTGCAGGAGGCGGCTGATTGATATCTCTCTCCCATCGATGTTTCTAACTTTCTATCCCTCTCCCTTCCTCTCTGTAAAAAATCAATAAAATATATTTTTAAAAAATAAAAAATAAATAAAATTAAACCCAACGAACAGTGAAGGAGGTTTATTTCCTTAAAGAAAGTCAGGTGACAGATGATCTCAGGTTTGCCTTGGTGTCTCCATGATGCCATCAAGGACCCAAGGACCAATGTCTCTCCTTTGCCACCCACAGTTGTTGTCTATAGCTCTCCTCTGAGTCATGACACGGCTCCTTCCATTTGAAGCATCGTATAATTACACAACAACATCCGGAGAGAGAGGAATGGATGTGGAAACCAAGGTGTTTAACCTCGCAATACCTCCCATCAGGGAGCAATGGCCCTTGGTAGCGGCTCAGAGACTTCCCCGGGCGTCTCCCTCGCCAAACCGGAGTCACATATCCATCCCTGGGGCTGGTCCCTCGAGAAGGGCAGCAGACTCCCGGTGACTCACTCACTAACGGGTCCAGCCGGGTAGAGCCAGCTAAATGGGGACAAGATTGAAGTTCCATTAGCAAGCAAGAAGGAAGGATGGCCATTTGTCAAGCGTGTAGGCAACTATTGATGGCAGGACCTGGCATGGTAATTTCTCGGTTTATTTGGCTAGACTGGGAGTTTCTCTTTTTTTAATTTTTAATATATTTTATTGATTTTCCACAGAGAGGAAGGGAGAGCGATAGAGAGCTAGAAACATCGATGAGAGAGAAACATCAACTAGCTGCCTCCTGCACACCCCTCACTGGGGATGTGTCTGCAACCAAGGTACATGCCCTTGACCAGAATCGAGCCTGGGACCTTTCAGTCCCCATGCCGACGCTCTATCCACTGAGCCAAACCGGTTTTGGCTAGACTGGGAGTTTCTTAAAGGAACTCACAGAAGTGTCTCTCTCACACAATGAAGTTGAAATGAAAAGATGCTTTCGAAGGATACATGAGAAAGCCTGCATCTCCCAATTCTTTTCCTCATTTCCCAGGTGCACGGCGTTCTTGTAAGAGCAAAACGGGGACCTGAGGGCCTCCGTGCAGAAAAGGAGAGGCTGGGAGACGCACTGTCACCTCATCCTCATGTGGTACTACAACAGCACTCACACGGCCATTCCCCAGAAGCCGAGGTGAGCGGGCACAGCACTCTGAGCGTCTCACGCTCCAGCCACGATTGCGGCGGCAGGAGCTGGAGGCAGACGTGCTAAAACAGGCCCGGAAGGCTGGTCTCGGGGCGCTGCTGGCCAAGGGTAAGAGGAGAAATCCCACCAGTGGCTCTTGTAAGCTTACGGCTGGGTCTGGGGCCAACCCAAGGGCTATGCGCAGTGGTTCTCAGCCTTTTTTAATGCTGCGACCTTTTAATACAGCTCCTCAGGTGGTGGTGACCCCCAATCTTAAAATTATTTTCGTTGCTACTTCATCACTGTCATTTTGCTCCTGTTATGAATCATCATGTAAATACCTGATTTCTGATGGTCTTAGGCGACCTTGCTAGCAGTTTTCAACCTGTGGGTGGCGACCCCCAAGTTGAGAACCACTGTTGTAGAGCCTAAGACCATCAGAAAACACAGACATTTACATGACGATTCATTCACAGGAGCAACATGACAGTGATGAAGTAGCCACGAAAATGATTTTAAGATTGGGGGTCACCACCACATGAGGAACTGTATTAAAAGGTCGCAGCATTAAAAAAAAGGCTGAGAACCACTTTATGGCGCAGGGTCTGACCTTCAGGGTGTCCCCCGCGTGCGGGAGAGCGGCAGGGTCACACTCTCTCTGGGCAGAGTGACATCCTCCACCGCCGGGGAGAAGCCCCGCTAATGGCTTTCTGAACGCAGCAGCTCTGGGGAGTCCGCGCTGTTCCCGGTGGGAGCACAGCATGCAGGAAGCTGGGGGCCATTGGGAGGACGGATGAGGCCAGGTGCGTTGAAAGTGCTACATAGGCCAAAACCGGTGTGGCTCAGTGGATAGAGCATCGACCTGCGGACTGAAAGGTCCCAGGTTCGATTCCGGTCAAGGGCATGTGCCGTGGTTGCGGGCACATCCCCAGTAGGAGGCGTGCAGGAGGCGGCTGATGGATGTTTCTCTCTCATCGATGTTTCTAACTCTCTATCTCTCGCCCTTCCTCTCTGTGAAAAATCAATAAAATATATTTTTTTAAAAAAAGAAGAAAGTGCTACATCGATGATTTCTGCAGCGGGAGTCCCTAGCCCAGTGCTGGCCCCACCGGGGTCAATACATGTTCGTTGATCAATCGCTAGATAATCAAACAGTCCTTCATCTTCCGGTCCTGGGAATGGAGATAGTGACCAGGCAGTCCACTATAAATTGAGTGCAGATGTTTTTGATCTTGAGCGGGATGGTGATCCAGGTGCGAGATGAAAGTTGTAGAACATTCTCTACCCCTCCATCACGGGAATCACCGGCCCGCGGACAGAACTGCAGAATACCAGAGGAAACGCTTGAATTGTGTGATTTCTCTCTATCACTCAGAGGCCGATGAACCCAGAAAGCGTTCACATGGAAAGTAGACCCCCCCACCCTTCCATTGTCTGTGTCCATGACTTGTGCATAGGTGCTCACACGATCTTTGGGTGACCTCTTCCCACCCACCTCACACCCTCACTTTTAAATATATTTTATTGATGTTTTACAGAGAGGAAGGGAGAGAGATAGAAATTCAGAAACATTGATGAGAGAGACATCGATCAGCCACCTCCTGCACGCCCCACAGTGGAGATGTGCCCACAAGCAAGGTCCATGCCCCCAACCAGAAATGAACCCGGGACCTTTCAGTCCGCAGGCTGATGCTCTATCCACTGAGCCACACCGGTCTCGGCACACTCTCACTTTTAGATATTCCTCGGCCTCTATTAGGCTAAGAACTCATCAGCTTTCACTAAGCATGAAAGGAGGAATGGCATGAGGAGGGGGATGAACAGAGGGGTTCCGGGACTTTTTTTAAAGGGGCTGGTAAGCAAACACTGAGCCCTGTCCCACACAGGGTCCCTCTGCCCTCTCCCTCCCCCTGCTCCCGGCCCAGTGAGGCCATCACATGTCCCTGCCCGCTCAGGGCTGCAGCACACGCTGGCCGGGACGCAGCTGGCCGCAGTCCAGGCACACATGTGCGCCTCGCCCTCTGGGTCCCACTTCTAGCAGGTCACCCGGGCCGTGTTGTCACCTTGAAACCCTGGAGAGAGCTGTGAGCTTCGGAAGGTGAGACGTGCGGGCTGGGGGGCTGGGGGGCGGGGAGGGGCCAGGCCGGAGGGTGGCGGGAGAGCTTTTGACAGCCCCGGCCAGATCCCAGCTCCCCCCCACCTCGATCCTGCCAGCGTGAGCCCCCAGGCAGGCGCCGAGCGGATAAGAGCGTAGACAGCGAGGCCGGCCTGAGGCTTGCCAGCACCTGCAGATAGCGGGCCGCGCGGTGGCACATGTTTAAAAAAAAGGAAAAAGCCGTCGGAGGTGAGTATTTTCTCCCGGCGGCGTCTGGCGGGAGCGCCGGGAGGAATTTAATCAGCAGGAGCCGCTGGAACGGGCTGCGCGGAGGCCCCGGCCGGGCTGGGAGCGCACCGGTATCATGTGCCACTCCTGTCTGCTGAGGACATTCAATTTGTTAATTCTGCAGCTGGCGAGAGAGGTCAGATAGGGAAGTGACGATTGTTTCTAACGCTCCCGCCCCTGCTCACATCTTCCTAATTAATCCTTTTAGGAGCCGCGGGGAGACCCAGGAGGAGGAAAGGCGAGGGAAGCCGGTGGGAGAGAAATGGAGGGGAAGACAGAGCTGGCTTTCTCTTCTCAGAGGGGATGGGGTGCGAGGGGGAGGGGGGCGGGGGGCATAGCAGGAGCAGAAAAGGCCGAGCTTGGCTGGCTGCCCGCTGCTCTCTCCCTCACAGGGAACCCACCAGGGCCTGCGGAGACATCCTCCTGGGGTGACGGTTTCAAACAGGGGCCTGGGTCTCCAGCTCTCAGTCTGCCACCGACTCCGCCACCAGGAGGAGCTGTGGGGGTGCGGGCAGAGGGGACGCCCCGCCTGGTGGGCGTGTGACCTCCAGTGAAAGGCCCAAGGTCATAGGACTTTTGTGAGAAGGTCCACTGCTGCATGACTCACAGTAGCCAAGATGTGGGGACACGCAAGTGTCGGTCGTGGGGGGCTGGATAAAGCAGGTGTGGCCCATGCATGCCGTGGGGCTTACTCCGCCAGAGAAGAGACACAAGACTGCCATCTGCAACGAGGCGGGTGGATCCTGGTCGCCTGCAGCTGAAGGAAGTGGTCAGAGTGGTACTCAACCTTCCTAATGCCACGTCCCTTTAATGCAGTTCCTCATGTTGTGGTGACCCCCAACCAGTTACGAAGTAGCAACGAAAATAGTTTTATGGTTGGGGGTCACCACCACATGAGGAACTGCATTAAAGGGACGTGGCATTAGAAAGGTTGGGAACCACTGGGTCAGATGGAAAGAGTCAAGAGCCATAGGATTCCACTCCTGTCTGGGGTACAAGACAGAGGGCGAACCATGAACAAACAATGCCAGACACTGGATAGAGCGTCGGCCTGCGGACTGAAAGGTCCTAGGGTTCGATTCCGGGCAAGGGCATGCACCTTGGTTGCGGGCACATCCCCAGGAGGGGGCGTGCAGGAGGCAGCTGATGGATGTTTTTCTCTCATCGATGTTTCTAACTCTCTATCTCTCTCCCTTCCTCTGTAAAAAATGAATAAAATATATATATTTTAAAAAAAAGAACAAACAAGATAAACAAAAGCTCTGAAACCAGACACCAGCGTGGAGGTTACCAGAGGGAAAGGGGGGTAGAGGAGGAGGATGAAGAGGAAAACATGGGGTCAACCATGGCAGGACAGAAGGAGATTTGACTTGGGGTCGTGAACACACCACCCGTATACAGAGGATGGGTTATGGAATGGTGGTACACCTGACACCTATATAACCTCATTAACCAATGTCGCCCCAATACATGTAATGTTTTTAAAGAATGCCCCCTAGCCGAAACCGGTGTGGCTCAGTGGATAGAGCGTCGACCTGCGGACTGAAAGGTCCCAGGTTCGATTCCAGTCAAGGGCAGGTACCTTGGTTACAGGCACATCCCCAGTAGGAGGTGTGCAGGAGGCGGCTGATCGATGTCTCTCTCTCATCGATGCTTCTAACTCTCTATCCCTCTCCCTTCCTCTCTGTAAAAAATCAATAAAATATATATTTTTTAAAATGCCCCTTGGGTGCCAGGGGGCTGGTTGGCACGTGGCCCGTTGTCCTGGCCCACCCATGCGAGATGCTCCTGCTGGGCATGTGTTTTGTTTTCCCTTCCAGGTCCACCTGCCCTCTGTCCCCGGAGGTGGACTCCCGTGAACCCCAGGCCCGGCTGACAGGAGCCCCTGCCCGAGGGGGACTGCAGGAGGTAGCCCGGGGCTGGCTGAGTCCCACAGAGGGAGGCCCAGTCTCACAACCACCCCTCCTTCCGGGGTCTGCACCTCTCTCTCCCCTGCCCACGCTGTGTGCTCCCAGCTCCGCGCAGCCACAGCCCGGTGATGCATGTCTCGGTAAATAAACACCCGCCCGTTATCTTCGTGGAGGGCCCTGTTCCCGCCGGGATGCTGACACCGGTGCCTGATGGGTCAGGCAGCCTGGAGTTTGCAGCCAACCTCGCTCTCACGTGAAATGCGGGCGCTGGTACCAGCCACCACGCTGAGACACGGCCCTCACCCACACCGAGGGGTGGCCTTGTTAGTGCCCGTGTCTTTGCTTAGAAAAGTCTCTGGGTTCAGAGAACCACAGACAGTGGCGAAGGGTCTGGTAGGAGAGGATACAAGGACCACAGAACTAGTTATCAACGCGAGGGTGGGCACAGGCTTCGCCTGCCGCCTGCCTCCAGCCAGGTGGCGCTGCCTGGATGGGATTAGCCCTCTGGGTGGTCGCAGGGGAGCCTGGGTCCGAGCTGCCGTGGGCGGCAGGGAGTGAGGCATGGGGGCGGGGGGGGTCGTCTCACCTCCCTGGGGACCCTCCAATCCTTCCGGGCTTCATTCATGGGCCAACATTCATTCCACACACTTTTACCTGTGCCAGGCGCTGTGCTACCGTTTCCCCGAAAGTAAGACATCCCCCGAAAATAAGACCTACTTCCAGTTTTGCCTCTCGCTGTAACAGAAGGCACACACACCCCGAAAATAAGACCTCCCCAATAATAAGGCCTCCCGGGACTATAAGGCCTCCCCGTAATATAAGGACCCCCGAAGCTACCATCAGGCGTCTGACTCCTGATTTAAAGAGACCTCGCCCGGCCTGAACAGCTCCGGCTGCGTTGCGGCCCATCAGTGAGCTGGTGTGTGATGACGATGACTACCGGACCGTAGACAGGCAATAAATTTCCTTTTTTTTTCTTCTCAACAATAAGTGTGTACCGTCTTCTTCTTCATGGAAAAATAAGACATCCCCTGAAAATAAGACCTAGCGCATCGTTGGGAGCAAAAATCAATATAAGACACTGTCTTATTTTCGGGGAAACAGGGTAGGTCCTGGGAGATCCGAGATGAATCAGACCTGGCCCCAGACCTCTCTCAGGATGCTCACCACCAACTGGGGAGACGGTCCCTGCCTCTGATCCAATGCCACCAAGCTCACATGGAAGTGTGTGTGCGTGTGTGTGTGTGTGTGTGTGTGTGTGTGTGTGTGTTAGGGGAGGAGTGTCTGGGAAGACGCCTCTATAACCTTGAAAGATGAGCCTCCCAGAGAAGACAGAAAAGCTTGCAGGCCGAGGGAACAGCATGTATGAAGGCGTGGAGACAGGAGAGCATGCGGGGATCTGCCAACAGCCCCCCCGGTGGCTGGAGGAGGGGGGTCAGGGGGTCGGAAGTGCTGAAGACAGTAGCTCCCCTGGGAATGAACACTGGCTTGGAACAGGGAGGACCTGGACCCCAACCTGAGGACAGAGGGTTAGATTTAGGCAGCAAAGGAGAAGTGGAGACACCCTTCACTCTGCTGCAAAGAAAACTCTGGTATGAACTCCATGTGCGTCGTTTATAATCAGCTAACTGACAGCGTTCCACGGGGGTAGCCACCTCTGATGCATCTCCTCCCTGGCTGCCGCCCAGGAGGGTGCCCTGTCCTAGGGAGTCTCACTAAAACCCACCCCCAGGGGGACCCCTCGAGGCCACCCCTCAGGTCTGTCCATCTCGCAGGACTGTCATGAAGCAGGAATGGATCCCACATGGTTCGGGCAACTCACTGACCTGAGACCACTCCCCAGGCTAGGAGTCAACTCTCTCTTTTGACCCCTAGAATCTTCCTCTCCCCGTCTCCCTCTTCCTACACACACACCGCCTGTTCACAAAACACAGGGGGAACCACAGACTTCCAGCAGTCTGGGTTTGTTACTCGCCTGCAAAAATTCTCCGGAGTGCTAGTGCTGAGATCAGTTTGGCTCAGGGGATAGAGCGTCGGCCTGCAGACTGAAAGGTCCCAGGTTCGATTCCAGTTGGGGGCATATACCTTGCTTTCAGGCACATCTCCAGTGTGGGGTGTGCAGGAGGCGGCTGATTGGTGTCTCTTTCTCATCGATGTTTCTGACTTTCTATCACTCTCTTCCTCTCTGTCAATAAAATACATTTTAAAAAAAATTCTCCAAAGCAAGAAAATGTGGAGGGCGTGAGAACTGTCTTGAAAGGTGGAGAAATCAGAGAGAGCGAACACAATGAGGATGACCAGGAAGTAGCCCACCGTGCCCAAGGCCTTGGGTGATCGCTACTAAGTAGGACTCACCACCTTCTGAGCCATGTCTACTAAGTAATTATCCCCATCACTTCGTCCCCAAGGGCTTCTAGCAAAAGCACCCAGCTAACAGAAACTGTCCACATTTTCCACAAACTTGTAAGAATCACTGAACTAAACAGTGGACTTCTTCAGGGCAGCACTGGTCACGGAATGGTCTTGGAGTTAAGACTTTGCTTTTCATCTCTGAGTTCTAGAACCTGGAGCACATTATTTTAACCCCTGAGCCCGTTTGCTCATCTATAAAATAGGGCTCACTTTCTAGCCTTGTGAGGACAAGGGTCCATCGTGGGACCCGGCAAAGAGTGGGCATCAAATAAATGCCAACTAGAAGGGGGGATGGGTGGAAGGGCACACGGGCAGGCAGACAGACGGACATCTCAGCCCTTTGATATGATCTGCTTGTGTGGTACCCTTGTCAAATGCCTCAAAGCATTGCTTCAATATATGTTTTCAATCACCACACTGCCCGCAAACTTTGCACCTTGCAATGACATCTAAGCATTTTGTGAGGTCTTGGTCAAGTGTACCTTCCAAACGAGCGCCTACACGGGGTCTCTGTCCTGCCTGAGCAGATTGCTGCACTTAAAAAGAAATACGGTGGAGAGAGAGGAGGTGGGGTCAACGAGGTCCTTATCGGGTGTAAGGACAGTATATTCTCCCATTCATTAGCACCCACTTAGGCCTGCCAAGAGATTGCCAACCAGCTGCCATTTGCCTGGGGCATGAACAGGTGACCCAACAGAGAGAAGATGGAGTGAAGCAGTAGAGAGGACCCAGAAAGAAAGGGTAGTAGGCCTTCTGACCCGTGTACACAGGGGAACTGGAAAAGCCAGTTCCAGTCTAGGCGAGACTCGTATTCGGAAAATATTCATGAACATTGGGAGCATCCTCCTTAGGTTGATTCACAGACTCAAGTACAGTGGTATCTCGAGATACGAGTTTAATTCGTTCCGTAACCTTGAGGCGTGGGAAACTATGAGACGTGCGAGTCGCGGTAAACTGGTGGGTCGTGTGCAGCCGGCCGATCCGTGCGATTACTCCTATCTCAAATGTTGCGACGGCTCGTATCTCAAAAATCTCGTATGTTAGGGCACTCTTATCTCGAGGTACCACTGTATGTCCAGTTTATAGGTAGAGGGATGTTCAGCAAAGAGCCAGTCTGGAAACACTGAGAGAGGTGACCATTTTCCAAATGCCCAATCTTCAAATAAAATAAAATGTACAAAGGAACAGAAAAACGTGGTCCATTGAAAAAATAAAAAAAAAAATGTATCTCCAGAATTCATCCCTTAGGCAACACAGACATCTGACTTAATAAACAAAACAAAAATAAATTTTAGAAATTACCTTTTAGTATGCTCAAAAAAGCTAATGGAAAACAGAAAGGACTAAAGGAAATTAAAAAAAAAAAGATACACAAAATGTAAAAGTCAACACCAGAAGGAAAACTGGAAAATTCAAAAATACATGGAAATTACAAATATACTCCCAAACACCCAATGAAGAAATCACAGGTGAAATTAGAAAACAGATAGAGACAGATGAAAATGAAAACACAGCAACCTGAAACTGGTGGAATGCAGCAAAAGCCGTGCTCCGAGGGAAATTTATAACGGAAACATTTACATCAAAAAAGATCTCAGATCAAGAACCCCACCTTACAACCTAAGAAACTAACTAAACCAAAAAAAGAACCAAACTAAGTGAAAAGCTCGCAGAAGAAAAAGAATAGTAACGATTAGAGCCATGACAGAGAATAGAAAAACTACAGAGAAAATCAGCAAAACCAAAAAGAGGATCTTGGGAAAGATCAATAAAATTGACCAACCGTAGAGCTACATTGACTGAGAAAAAAAGAGAGAAGGCACAAATGACTAAAATCAGAATTGAAAGGAAGGGTAAATCCTACCCATTTTAGAGAAAAGGGATGAAGAATAAAATATGAACAACTGTATGCCAAATTGGATAATCCTAATGACATGAATAAATTCCCAGAAACACAAAACCTACCGAGAATGAACCATGAGGAAAAGAAGCACTCGTAATCCCAGCACTCATTATCTCTCTGATGTCTCCCGGACCACACTGATGCATGGACAGACAGGAGCAAAAATGGAATCTTGCCCGCTGAACTGCTTTTTCTCCGAGCTCAATCAGCCCAATATTTTGAAACTCTCCTGGTTACCATTTGCTCCCCAGAACCGCACACTCCAACATGTTAGCCACGTATCCCAATGTAGCTATTGACACCGTAACCTACACTAATACACATAGCCCAGCTGGCATAGCTCAGTGGTTGAGCATTGACCTATGAACCAGGAGGTCAGGGTTCAATTCCCAGTCAGGGCACAGGCCTAGGTTGCGGGCTTGATCCCTAGTAGGTAGCGTGCAAGAAGTGGCAATCAATGATTATCTCTCATCGTTGATGTTTCTATCTCTCTCTCTCCCTCTCCCTTCCTCTCCAAAATCAATAAAAATGTTTTCAGCCGAGACCAGTTTGGCTCAGTGGATAGACTGAAAGGTCCCAGGTTCGAGTCCGGTCGGGGGCATGTACCTTGCTTGCGGGCACATCTCCACTGTGGGGCGTGCAGGAGGCGGCTGATCGATGTCTCTCTCTCATCGATGTTTCTGACTTTCTCTCTCCCTTCCTCTCTGTAAAAAAATCAATAAAATATATTTTTAAAAAATGTTTTCAAATAAAAAACTTAAATAAAATTAAACATTCAGTTCCTCCGTATATTACCTTCCTATTGCTACTGTTACAAATTATCTCCAACTTAGTGGCTTAAAGTCACACACATTGATTATCTCAGTAGTGGGGACAGAAACTTGGAATGGGTGTCACTGGGCTACATGGAGGTCTGGGGGAGAATCCATTCCGTGGCTTTCTCAGTTTATAGAGGTCGCCTCCACTCCTTGGCTCCTGTGTCCACCCCACATCACCTGCTCTGGCTCGGACTCATCTGTCTCCCTTTCTTACGGACCCACCCAGCTACCAAAGGACCCATAACCTAATCGCGTTTATAAATCCCTTTGCCACACACTGAAGCGCAGCCATAGGTTCCATCCAGGGAGCAGGATGCGGGCATCTTCGGGGGGCCAGGGGGCGGAGTCACTCTGGGGGCAGACGCTGCCTACCACCCTCTCAAGTTCTTGGTCGCCACGCACCCACCGGGACAGCCAGGTTTTAGAGCAGGTTCCCATCAGGGCAGAAAGGTCTGCGGAATCTCTGACAAGTTCCCGGCTTTCTCTGCGCCCAGGGCAGCGGTTCTCAACCTGTGGGTCGCGACCCCTTTGGGGGTCGAACACCACATTCACGGGGGTCGCCTAAGACCGTTGGAAAACACAGATCCGATTCATCACAGCTGCGAAATGACAGCGATGAAGTAGCAACAAAAATCATGTTATGGTTGGGGGTCACCACCACGTGAGGAGCTGTCTTAAGGGGTTGTGGCCTTAGGAAGGTTGAGGACCGCTGGCCTAGCGGCTCCCTCTGGGAGCGTGTGTCTGTCGGAGCGGGACGGTTTCAGGCGGTTGTGAGACCGGAGGAATTCGCGGCCGTGCTGAGCCAGGCACTGCTCCAAGCACTTCACATATTTTACTTTATTTAATCTCCCAACAACCCCATAAAGCAGATGAAAAACGATTATCTCCATGTTCCAGATAAGGACGCTGACACACAGAGGTCAAGTGCCTTGCACCAGATTAGGCAGCGAACACGAGGCAGCGTGGGGACCTGGCGGATTCACTGAAGGGGCTACCCAGCTCGTTCAAGGTCAAACTCGCCCCGTGCGCCGGTGGTGAGAGGCAAACCCGTGTTCTTTCACCTCTAGCCGGGCAGGGAGCCGGCGTTGAGGGCGGTGCAAGCGCTTCTGTCCCCAGCAGGAAAGAAAAACGGTGCCACGCAAAGACAGAGAGGCCCATCTGGGCTGCAGCCCTTGGGCGCCCTGACAGTAACGTGGCGGCGGTCAGTGCCAAGGTCACGGGCTCTGCTGCCCACCCCGGGGGGTGGGGAGGGGATGTGGGGTGACCTGGAGCTCATGATTCTGACCTGGAGTGGGGAGCAGAGCTCAGCTTCCTCCCCAGGATGACGGAGAACCGGGGGAGGCACTGAGGTGGGAGGAGGAAGCAGCAGAAACACGGAGGGTGAAAGAGGCGCAGGGATGGAGCGGGATCTCTGCACGCGTGTGCGTTTTCTAGAACTCTGAGGGCTTCTAGAATCTCTGTCTGCCCTCCTTGGAGTTCTAGAGAGAGGAGGGGGAGAGATGGAGCCGACGGCCAGGATGTACCCGTTCTTTCGGAGAGTCTGGTCAGTGATTGGAGGGTGGGTAGAGGGGCAAATACATGGACAGATGTGTGATAAAATAAGCACAGGAAATGCTCATGGCCGAATCTAGAGATGGGTATATATGGGTGCTCACTGTCAAAGTCATCATTTCTCACACAGGTGATGTTTCATGATTAAATGCTGAAGAGAAACTCACTCTGCTGTGTGGGGAGATCCTGGAGGCGGGCAGAGAGGCCGCTGGGAGACAGGTGAGGGGCCCCTGGCCAGAGCCCTGGCTGACGGGGGATGGAGCTCTGGGCCAGCAGTCAAGGGAGAACCCTAGAAATTAACGAGTGGCAGTATGTCTGTTGGGAAAGGCAATTAGAGGACAACTGGGCATCAGTTTTGAGCCGGGACGCAGAGGGTAGGGTCTGGAATCCTGCCTCTTCCCCTTGCTGTGTGGCCTTGAGCAAATTACCTAACCTCTCTGAGCCTCCGCGGCCTGAGACCAGAATAAAGGAGACCGAGCGACAGGGCCGTGTTCTTTTCGGCAGCACGACGCGCTCAGTTGCCAGAGAGAGGGCTGAAAATACGGCAGATGCTTCAGAAGTACCAGGTCTCCCCAAAGCGGGCGTGAAGGGAAATTGAAAATACAGTGGTACCTCGAGATACGAGGTTAATTCGTTCCGTAACCTTGAGGCGTGGGAAACTATGAGACGCTCGAGTCGCGGTAAACGGGTGGGTCGTGTGCAGCCGGCCGATCCGCGCAATGACTCCTGTCTCAAATGTTGCTCGTATTTCAAAGCAAAAACCGCTAGCTCGATGGCTCGTATCTCAAAAATCTCGTATGTTAGGGCACTCGTATCTCGAGGTACCACTGTAATGGGTGCACTGATCAATAACCACGTGAAACTCTGCGGCTTTCACATCCCAGAAGCTCAGCCATGCCCTCTGATGTTGCCGGAAAATGTGGACCGAGGCCTGAAACTGCGGGGCCAGCTTTCTTTAATAACAGAAACGTCTTCGGAGACTAGCACTGGAGGCCTTATGGGGAGAAGACTCACATAAAACAAGCGAGGCCCCCCACGTTCCGCGGCGGGGGGCTGGCTCGGCCCACGCTCCCAGAAAGGGGCCGATCGGAACCGGTAAGCTGGGCGCTCGGTCCAGACGAGCCAATGCTTCCAGGCGTTCGGCTGACTCTCCCGCGATGATGTTACTAAGAAGCAGGAGATAACAATTATGAACAACAAATACACATCCATCAACAAGTGAACCTGAAAATCAAGTGAATAAAAAACCCGATGAACAGAATAAACTGGTGAAGGGAATAGAATCAGGGCAAAGAAAGGGAGTGGACTGACAATTCTCAGGGGGAAAGGGGTGAGGGAGGTGCAGGGAGAGACTGGACAAAAATCATACACCGATGGATGAGGACAATGCGGGGGGAGGTAAGGGCAGAGGGTGGGGTGGGAGCCGGGTGGAGGGGAGCTATGGGGGGAAAAAAGAGGAAGAAATGTAATAATCTGAACAAGAAAGATTTTTTAAATTAAAAAAAAGAAGAACATCTTAATTATCCCCAAAAGAAAAAAAAAGAAGAAGAAGAAGAAGCAGGAGCGAATTTGAATTCAGAGCTTGTCGTTACAGACTCAACCCTTTGTGATCTCCCTGATGTCTCTCCACTGTCTTTAAACGTCCAGGTTGGACCAAACCAGGAGTAAAACACGGCCCAGAGCTACAGACAAGACGCGCTTTCATAAAGGTCCCGGAAAGGCGACACAAGACGCCCAGTAAATCGACGTTCCTGTGCCAGCACGGCGGAATCGATGGATGACTCCCCTCGCCAGCACGCTCTCTGATGCCCCTGTTCTCACCTCCTCTCATTCGCTCCTCGCTCCCTCCCTGCCCGTGGACTGGCCTCTCCCTCCCAGGACCTACCTCTGACTCAGCTGCATCCAGGAGGAGGGAAGTAATGAAGAGTCGGGAGGTTGAACGCGCCAAATGCCCGTTGGCCGATTTGGTCTTTTCCCACCAGGACGTGGCGTCTCGGTTTCCAGGTGGGAGCAGTTTGTGAGGCCCCCGACGTGCAGGCAGTGAAGACAATGGTCCCAGAGAGATGGCTGGGGACTGGGCAGAACCCTGGTACGTAGCAGAAGGAAGGGACATCGAATGGCAGAAAGCCTGGCGCCCTCCGTGGGCCACTCTGCAGATGTGGCTCCACCCAGCCAGTGACTTCCTTTTAAAGAGCTGGGATGAGTCTGATGACTTCAAAACTCTGTCATGCCAAAACCGGTGTGGCTCAGTGGATAGAGCATCAGCCTGCGGACTGAAAGGTCCCGGGTTCAATTCCGGTCAAGGGCATGTATCTTGGTTGTGGGCACATCCCCAGTAGGAGGGGTGCAGGAGGCGGCTGATCGATGTCTCTCTCTCATGGATGTTTCTAACTCTCTATCCCTCTCCTTTCCTCTCTGTAAAAAAAATCAATTAAAAAAAAACAAAAACCCTCAGTCATAACAGCAAGAACGTGCAACGATGCCAGGCCCAGGGCTTCCGTGTCTGAAGTCCTTTTGTTTTTTTGTTTTGTTTTGTTTTGTTTTTGTTTGTTTGTTTTTTAAATATATTTTTATTATTTTTTTTACAGAGAGGAAGGGAGAGGGATAGACAGTTAGATACATCAATGAGAGAGAGACATTGATCAGCCTCCTGCACGCCCCCACTGGGGATGTGCCCACAACCAAGGTACATGCCCCTGACCAGAATCAGACCTGAGACCTTTCAGTCCGCAGGCCGATGCTCTATCCACTGAGCTAAACAGGTTTCAGCATAGGAAGTCATTTAATCATCACAAGAGCCCCACAAAGTAGACACTAGCCTCGCCCCACTTAGGTAGAGGAAGAAAGAGGCCCAGGAAGGCAAAGCCCCTTCCCCAAGGCCACACAGCCAGCACGGGAGGGGGCCGGGATTCACACATAGGAGCCCAGATTTTTAGCCCCAACATGATGGTTCTTCTCCCACCCCATCCAGTCGCATCCCCCCTTACCCCCCAGCTGGGGACCCTGAGTCAGTTCCATCAACACCCCACGGGCAGGCCAAGTATTGATTCTCAGATACTTGCAAGTAAGAGAGGCGTCCGAGAGAGAATGGGGACCAGGCAGGAAGCTTCTTCCAGAGACTGGAACGCTCACACACAGAGGGGTCCGAGTCCAGATGCTGCAGCGGGTCGGTTCCGTCCCTGTATGGCCTACGACATGGGTGGGGAACCTTTTTCCTTCCAAGGACCACTTGGATGTTTACAACATCATTCTCGGGCCATACAGAATCAGCAACTTAAAAACTAGCCTGCTCTATGTGGTCAGACAGTTAATTAACTCACCCCTCACTCCTTAGCAGGACCAGAGCAAAGGACTTTTGCGGGCCTCATATTTAAAAAGAGATTATCATAGGAAACTATGGAAAAATATTTGTGGCTAATATTCCATCCTATGGAACTCCAAGAGGAAGAGCGTGCCTTCAAAAAGAATCGACTATCGGAACAAGGGCCAATTTTCAAGGACTGGTCTCTGCCATTGAATGTAAGAAAACAGCCTCCATCTTTATGAACTTTAAATAAATAAATCAGCAAATGGCAGACTGAGATCAAAGATGAGTGAGAACTAAAAAGGCAGTGGAGAAAGATGAGAGGGAGCAATGGACATCAGAATGACAATTAAAAGTCCTCATTGTAGCCCTCATTGGTTTGGCTCAGTGGATAGTGTTGGCCTGTGGATTGAAGGGTCCCAGGTTCGATTCCGGTCAAGGGCATGTACCTTGGTTACGAGCACATCTCCAGTAGGGGGTGTGCAAGAGGCAGCTGTTCGATGTTTCTCTCCTATCGATGTTTCTAACTCTCTATCCCTCTCCTTTCCTCTCTGTAAAAAATCAATAAAATATATATATTTTTTTTAAAAAAGTCTCATAAACATTAGGTACACTCAAAGGAGCAGAGGTCGGTGGGCCTCAGGCAGTTCTGTGGTGTGGAAGGCCAGGATATAAAATGTCCCTGCAAAATTCAGAGGGAAAGGTGACAACTCACAAGGGTAAAACTCAGAGCATCTTTCTTGCAGGTGAGAAGGCAGCCAAAAGACAAATGCATCAATGGCCCCAGCTGGTTTTGCTCAGTGGTCAACGGCCTGCATACTGAAAGGTCCTGGGTTCAATTTCGGCCTGCATACTGAAAGGTCCTGGGTTCAATTCCGGTCAAGAACACACGCCCAGGGTGTGGGTTCGATCCCTGGTGTGCAAGAGGCAGCCGACCAATGGTTCTCTCTCTCATCATTGATGTTTCTAGCTCCCTCTCCCTCTCTCTCTCTGAAACCAATAAAAAGGTGTATTTTTAAAAGCATCAGCGTCTCTTCCTGAGAAAAAGGACTGAACACACAAGCTGCGAAGGAGATGCACTGAGCTCATAACTTACCACTTCCTCTTCCTCCGTGTGGACTGTGGTGACGGCAGATTCTGAGCCGCAGCCTGGACGTGGCCCCGCCCACGGTGCCTCTGTTTCATCGACATAAACTGTTTCATCCCTCGGTCTGGTCAGAAGCAGCCTTGGCGAGTTGGTGGCCACCACACCACCGTTCCCTCCGTCACCGAGCACGCACACGGCTCTCGCAGTGGGATCGTGCTCAGCGATCCATGCTTATTTCCCAGGAGTCGAAGTCATCCTGCCTCTTTAAAAGTTGATTGTTTGCCGAGGCCGGTGTTGCTCAGTGGATAGAGCGTCAGCCTGCGGATTGAAAGGTCCCGGGTTCGATTCCAGTCGGGGGCATGTACCTTGCTTGTGGGCACATCTCCAGTGTGGTGTGTGCAGGAGGCGGCTGATCGATGTCTCTCTCTCATCGATGTTTCTGACTTTCTCTCTCCCTTCCTCTCTGTGAAAAATCAATAAAATATATTTTTAAAAAATAAAATAAAATAATAAAAGTTGATTGTTTAATTAACAGACTCATCGGAATAATTGATAACGACCAGGAGCAGATATCTATCGAGACTCCCTCCATAGCACCTTCCAGTTTATTGAGTGTGTTTGAAAGTCAAGTAGCTTTTTTTAAAAAAAAAAAAATCTTGATTTATATTCTGAAGTACACAAAAAAGAAGCTGTCAGGACAGATGCCCATAACTTAACAGATTATCCATAGGT
This sequence comes from Lasiurus cinereus, assembly GCA_011751065.1. Classification (NCBI taxonomy): domain Eukaryota; kingdom Metazoa; phylum Chordata; class Mammalia; order Chiroptera; family Vespertilionidae; genus Lasiurus; species Lasiurus cinereus. The sequence continues at coordinate 3,459,742 of JAAGEH010000337.1, forward strand.
GGTGAGATATTGGAAATCTGTCCTTTTTTATCGTTCATACATTTTCTATATTGTATATGCAATATGCATGAAACTTCATTGCCAGGAAATAAGAAACAGACTGTTAATAACTGCTGTGAGCAATTCTGTACTTGATATCTGGTTGTAATATGTTAAAAATAAATGCAACTCACTCGCAAGGATTAGAAATAAGTACCCAAATCCGTTTAATAGCAATTGTCTTCAGGAGGTAGCAGGTGGGTGGGATTCTCTTTCTTCTTCCCACACGTCTATACAGTGGTACCTCGAGATATGAGTTTAATTTGTTCCGAAACCTTGAGGCGTGGGAAACTATGAGACGCTCAAGTCGCGGTAAACTGGTGGGTCGTGAGCAGCCGGCCGATCCTCGCGATGACTCCTATCTCAACTGTTGCTCGTATTTCAAAGCAAAAATCGCTCGCTCGACGGCTCGTATCTCAAAATCTCGTATGTTAGGGCACTCGTATCTCCAGGTACCACAGGCCACTAAGACCTCTTCTGCCTGGGAGTGGCCACAGTCCCGGGCGGATTGGATACTGCATCAAGCACGTGTCTAGGCACGAGTGTCTCACGCATGCACACGTCCACATTTGTATGTTTCCTCCCAAGAGGAAAGGGAAGGGAAGTTTGTCTCATGAGGGCTCCAACACTGAGCTGTGCAAGAATGAAAGTAGGATAGTGGGCATCTTCCTCTCCGATGCTTTTTTTGTTTCTCTCTTTTTTTTTTCTCCTTAGAAAATGCCATAATAGAAATGTTAAGATCATTATAGAAAAGGAATTCTTCCTGATGAGCTTGGGATCCTGTAGTAATTGCATTACGCCGGGCCTTTTATTGCTGGTTAATGAAATTCTTTTAAAATTGAACCAGCTTCGAGTAAGCTGATTTGCATTGATTTGGTGATGTATAGAGCTCAAGCCACTCTATGGATGAGCAAATTAAAAGCCCGAGGCCCGCTCAGCCAACCTCACAGTCCCCGGCTGGAAAATTGATCCCACGGTGGCCCCAGGGGCACCTCGCGCTGAGGTTGGGGCCGCTTCCAGGGACGCCGCAGTCCATTTCTTGGGCAGAAAACAAACTAATTAGGAGGAAAGGAAAATCGTGTTCGGTGCTAGGCTAACCCTTTTTCCCGGTCGCCAAAGCCCATCTTGAAAATGAAAAGCCCGCTAGGGCGCGCCTTCTAGTGCATCTCACGCCCCGCGGGTGACACGGCAAAGGCGATGCCTTGAGCCCCGTCCACGCTGAGCGCCCCCCGGGGTCTGGGGTGCTCTGGGGCCTCGAGAAGGCTGGTCCTTCCTCCATCCCACAGGACGCTGCACCTACGGTTCACAACACGGCACTGCACTCTTAAACTCCACCTGCCGCCAGCCAGCCAACAGCACAAGAATCCGACAAGACAGGCGGTTATGCTTTGGGGAGAACCGAACCCCAAATCTCAGGGACTTCCCAGAACAGCCCATCTCAAAGTCCCCGTGGCCCCTGGGTCTGGCCTTTCCCTTTAAGCAGTGTCTCAAAGACCCTGGGTGTGCCGAAGCCCGTGTGGCTCAGTGGATAGAGCGTCCACCTGCGGACTGAGGGGTCCCAGGTTCGATTCCGATCCAGAGCATGGTACCTCAGTTGCAGGCACATCTCCAGTGTGGGGCGTGCAGGAGGCAGCTGATCAATGTCTCTCTCTCATTGATGTTTCTGACTTTCTATCCCTCTCCCTTCCTCTCTGTAAAAAATCAATAAAATATTTTTTTTTTAATAAAAATAACCCTCAAAATCAAGTTATTTGGGGAAGGCTGGGAGGAGGTCAATGGGGGGGGGAGGGGAAAGAGACATATGTACTACTATTTGTAATACTTTAAACAATAAAAATGTATATTTTAAAAAAAGAAAACATATTAAAACACTCATAATTTAACCGGCAATATTAACTTTGGGTTATATCTTTGCTGATGTAATGTATATATGCATATATGTATCGATATTACCAAAAAAAAAAAAAAAACTTTTTGCAAAGACCTTTTAAACTTAATGTATTAGGACCGTCTCCATGCTAATAAATCATTTAGTATTTTCTTTAAAAAAAAAATCATAAAATATATTTTTAAAAAAAAGCCAAAACGGGTTTGGCTCAGTGAATAGAGCATCGGCCTGCGGATGACAAGGTCCCAAGTTCGAATCCGGTCAAGGGCATGTATCCTGGTTGCGGGCACATCCCCAGTAGGGGGCGTGCAGGAGGCAGCTGATTGATGTTTCTCTCTCTCCGATGTTTCTGACTTTCTATCCCTCTCCCTTCCTCTCTGTAAAAAATCAATAAAATATATATATTTTTTTAAATCAAGCTATTGGCCCTCAACGCTCTTCGCTGCCCTGTGGCTGAAGCAGGAAATGCTATGGAGCATCCGTCCAGGCCTCAGTGGGACGACCGCAGCTTGGAAGGGTGCACACCTTGGGCCGAGGGGAAGGACCGGGAGGAAGGCTGGTCTCCCCTGGCCAGGCCATCAGCTGGGACAAACCATCCCCTCCCGGAACCGAAGCCCAATTCTCAGCCTCCTAAACCAATCCGCTGCGGGAAGACGGAAAGCTAGCTTGGCCGCCATGATCTCTCTCAAAGAGCGTGCTCCTGCTGGGCCTGCCTCTGTTGGCACCCGCCATGTCCACCCGTCCCTTTGGGGGTGCTCAACCCGCCTGCTGCGTCGGCCGCCGCTGGCACCACTGGAGGCTGGCTTTGCAGGGCACCTCCCCGCCTGCCAAGAGCTGTCTGCATCCCGGAGGCAAAGCACCCAGCCCGGGCCTGGCCAGCGAGCACAGGGGCGGGGTTGGGGGGCAGCTGAGAACGGCCGTAAGGAGCCTGCGACCCCCGCCTGCCCGCCGAGCTGTGGCTCAGGTCAACCTCGTCAGAATCAGAGAGGACCTTGGTTTGCCCGAAAGACCCAAGCCAGGGGCGTGTTTGATCCGGGGTGTCCAGACATGGACGTTCGCTTCCAATGTACAGTGGTACCTCGAGATACGAGTGCCCTAACAGACGAGATTTTTGAGATACGAGCCGTCGAGCGAGCGATTTTTGCTTTGAAACACGAGCAACAGTTGAGATAGGAGTCATCGCGCGGATCGGCCGGCTGCACACGACCCACCTGTTTACCGCGACTCGAGCGTCTCATAGTTTCCCACGCCTCAAGGTGACGGAACGAATGAAACTCGTATCTCGAGGTGCCACTGTATTCTGATTGTGCAGCATGAGCTTGGGAGGGTCGCCGCCCGCTAGGCGGCTGGTCACCAGCCCGGCCAGGCTGCAGGGGCTGTCCGGCTCAGGCCCGAACCCGCCTGCTCGCTGCGCTCTGATGAAGATGCTCTGAGAGGATGGAGGTGAGAGCTGAGCGGCCCGGAGACCTCCATCCGTGCTCAGCCAGTTAGGGCCCCGCCGGGAGGAGACAGGCCACCTCTCCCAGCCCGGCCACCTGCACACCCCCCTCCACCCCGGGTCCCCGCTGAGAATACACACAATGAAACCTGAACCCGACAGCGACCTGCAAGCCCCCGAGAGGCGTCCACAGGAAGCGCGGGCTGCCCTGGGAAGCTGGGGGAGCCCTCGGCGTCACAGCTGCAGGGCTGGGGCTGGGAACAGTCCCGGAGGAGCCCCGGGGGGCAGGTCAGGTGCTGGGGTAGCAGGCGCACCAGGAGAGAGGCCTCTGGAGGAGGCAGAGGTGCTGTTCCAGGGACGGGCTCCCACGTTCCTGGGGACGTGGGGGGTGTGCAGTGTTACTCTTTCTTCTGTCCCCAAAGCGCCTCCTCTCTGTCCACGGAGAACCATGAGGCCCAGAATATTGCACGCCTTTCCTGCCCCCGTGAACTCCAGGTCAGAGCTAAGCCGTTAGGGTTGTTCAAGTAAATACAACGTTCTGGGATTATTCCTCCAGAACTGTGGCAATAATTCTGTTGTTCCTAAGCCACCCGTCTATGCTGGACACACACACACACTCACACAGACACACACTCATATACTCATACACTCATATACTCACTCATACACACACACACACACACACACACACACTTATACACACACTCACACTCATATACTCATACACTCACACACCCTTACACACACACACTCATACACATACTCATACACTCACACACCCTTACACACACACACTCATACATTCACACACACACATACATTCACACACACACACACTCATACACACACAAAAACACACACACACTCATATACTCATACACTCACACACAAACACACACACACTCATACACTCACACACACATACACTCATACACTCACACACACTCACACACCCTTACACACACACACTCATACACTCACACACACACATACACTCATACCCTCACACACAAATACACACACACTCACACACACACACACACACACTCATATGCATTTTATCCAAATGGGAAGAACCTCACAATCTCCATCGACTTGCATGGCCTCTGAGCCACCGCCGAACAGGAGACACATCATGAGTCGAAGACACGCTATCGATGACAAAACGCGCCCTGAATTCCAAGATGTTCAATGCCCGTGGGTGACAGACGGGTCTGTTTCAATGGCCTCGCCCGCAGAGCTCAGCTGCCCTGCATGAACGCTGCCACCGCCATCAGGAACGGGGACCGACCAGACCCCCTGAGTAAGGAGCGCGATCCCGGGGCGGGACCCATGGCTCAGACGCCTCCACCAGCGCGGCCCTGCCCGTCTGCTGCCGGCTCTGCTGGAGAGGATGGCACCGCGGCCCCGGGGCGGGGGGGCTGCCCGCTCCACCCCGCGGCCTGGGCGGCCGGGAGACAGCAGGAACTGGGCCACGGTCCGGGCTGGCGGGCTGAGACCGGGTGCCACGTGGCCGGGACGGGGGACAGTCTGGGCTCAGTGGCACACTGCGGACCTGTGGCCCCACGTGGCAGAGAGCTCTCTAGGGCCCTCCGGCCCGCCCTGACCCCACCATGGCAGGGAGTCCCCAGAGCGGCAAGCCGCCACGGTGCCTGATGCAGTGTCCGGAGTGAGAAGCCACACTAAGAGGCTGAGTCCTCGGTGAGCTGGCACCTGCCCTCAAAGGCCTCCTCCTCTGGTCACCTCCCAGGGCTGAGGCCCGGAGCTGTCCCGGGGCTGAGTCCTGAACGGGAGAGGTGGGGGAGAGAGAGGGGAGGCGGAGGGGCAGGGGAAAGTGCTGGAAATAAGCAGGTCTCAGTGTGATGGATGGATGGATGGATGGCTGGATCCCGTCCCTGCGAGCACTGCTTCTCTAGGGCGCTCGCCCTGTGTCACTCTCCCGCTGAATGTGACCGCCAGCACGGCCCGCCTCCATGGCCTGGAGCAGAGGGGACCCCGCCTGCCCACCCGGCGGCCCCCAGCGCCCAGCAGCCGGCCCGCAGCCCCGGTGAGACGCGTGAGAGGCGGCCCAGCACCTGCGTCCACACCGGCCCCAGGCGGCGCCCGCTCTCCTCGGGAACCCAGCCCGGAAACGGACCCCACTCGCCCCTTGAGGTGCCCCTCGGCCCGGGCCACATGGCAAGTCCCCCGGGGACTCGTCTCCTGCGTTCGCACAATAGCTTCCGTCCGCGACGGGCTGGCTGCACTCAGCACCACGCCCCGTGGTTCCTCCGTGGCAGCCCGTTCCCCTGACTCGTTGAGGCTGACGACCCGTTCCTCATGGGCACGTCCCCATGGGGGCGACCCGTCCCCCCATCCGCGGTTGTTGGGCTGCTTCCACCTACGGGCTATGGAAAGTCATGCTGCTATCGGGGTGTCCTCATCCCTGGGGAGGCCCCGCTCTCGGTTCTTCGGAGGCCTGCCCGCCCAGGAGGGGACCTGCCCGCCCAGGAGGGGACTGTCACCCCCGGTAGCGCAGTGTCTCGTTCATGGGGTTTGCACAGCGGCCGCTCCCTGGAGACAGGATGGCACCCCAAGGTCACCAGTTTGCAATCTCCTAAGGCAGCAGTTCTCAACCTGTGGGTCGCGACCTCTTTGGGGGTCGAACGACCCTTTCACAGGGGTCGCCTAAGACCAGCGGAAAACACCTATTTCCCATGGTTTTAGGAACCAACACACCGCTCCTCGGTGTCGCAAAGTGTAGCCATGTAGTTTACTGTTGTCATATGAAGACTGTTGCCCATGCTACACCACGATTCAAGACAAAATTTCACTTATTTGTCATTAGAAATAAATATTTCACAATATATAATTACATATTGTTTTTGTGATGAATCCCTAGGCTTTAATGATGTTCCATTTGTAACAACGAAAATACATCCTGCCTATCAGATATTTACATGACAGTTCATCACAGTAGCGAGATTACAGTGATGAAATAGCAACAGAAATAATTTTATGGTTGGGGGTCACCACCCCATGAGGAGCTGTCTTAAAGGGTCGCGGCCTTAGGAAGGTTGAGAACCACTGCTCTAAGGGAGGAGCCAGCCAGGCAAAGATGGAAACTCCGCAAAAGAAAACCGCCTGCAACCGAGGGCGGGAGACCTGTGAAAGGGACCCTGGCAGGTGAGGAGCCAGGTGGTCTGGGGGAGACAAATATTGGGGAGACGGAGGAGGGGCGGTTTGGCTGAGAACGCGACCCATTATCAGCACAGCCTGTCCACATTAATCAAAGGTGCCGATAGCGGCTCACCTCCTCGCTCTCAGAGCCGGGAGGGCCCGTTTTCACAGCCGCGGCCTAAATTTAGCGCTCACTCCTGATAACCGCGGACCTGCCCGCTGTCCGCTGCCCGGGGCCTGGCCGGCGTCCAAGACGCCGACTCCCTGGGGAGGGTTAGAGGCGACAGACCCGCGCTGTCTCCCCAGGACTGGCCTCCAGGCCTCAGGGTTCAGAGCCCGCCACCCTCGCCTGTGCCCCTGGGCCGGCCACTGGCACTCAAAGAGGCCAACCAACTGGCCCAGGTCACAGGGACAGGAGGAGGCGATGCTGGGGTGCCTACTGGGGCTCCTGACATCCGTCCACTCTTCTTCCCTCCACATCCCAGCGGGCTTTTGACGTTAAACCCATGCAAACTGCCACCTTCCTGAAATGTTCTCGTAATCCCCTGGCCTAGTGTGTGAACGACAAACAGCCCAGCCGGTGTGGCTCAGGGGTGGAGCATGGACCTGTGAACCAGGGGGTTGTGGTTCGATTCCCGGCTGAGGCGTGCAGGAGGCAGCCGGTCAATGATTCTCTCTCCCTCTCCCTTCCACTTTGAAATCAATAAAAACAGACCATATTTTCTGGCATATAAGGCGACTTTTTAACCGGGGAAAATCTTCTCAAAAGTCGGGGGTCGCTGAGACCGGTTTGGTTCAGTGGGTAGAGTGTCGGCTTGTGGACTGAAGGGTCCCGGGTTCAATTCCGGTCGGGGGCATGTACCTTGCTTGCGGGCACATCTCCACTGTGGGGCGTGCAGGAGGCAGCTGATCGATGTCTCTCTCTCATCGATGTTTCTGACTTTCTATCTCTTTCCCTTCCTCTCTGTAAAAAATCAATAAAATATATTTAAAAAAAAAAAAGTCGGGGGTCGTCTTAGCCACCTGGTGTCATCTTCTAGGGCGAGTACATCCCAAACTCTATATTTTAACTGGAAAAGTTGGGGGCGTCTTATACGCCGGAAAATACGTATATTCTTTAAAAAGTACAGAGTGAGGGCATCGGAGGACGACAGTCCGAGTCTGGGCTCTGCCACTCGGTAACCTGCACCCTCAAGCACGCACCCTGCCCCTCTGCTTCTCGGCCCCCTCACCTGTGGCGCAGAGTCTGTCCGCTCAGGCAGCGCCGATGGAGACCGCAGCCACGACGCCTAGAAAGGGACTGGCCAGCCCTGGTCCGGCCGCACCGCCAAATGGCACGTGCCCTTTCCCTGATCTTAGAACAATTGGTCTGTTTCCATGGTATGTATTGGACATACACACACACACACACACACACACACACACACACACACACACACACATGCACACACATGCACATGCGTGATTCCTGGCCACGTGGCAGTTGCCAAAGGTGGGAGCCTCCTCTGCACCCTCCTCCCCCCTCCCGGAAAAGCTCAGACCCAGCTCCCTGTCCCCCCCCCGCCCTCAGAGACACTGACCACCCTCCATACACGCCCGCCACAGCGCGCTCTGCCTTGGGTTCGGTCCTGAGTTCGGAAAGTCCCAAGGGCAGCCACGTTGAAGGGCAGCCACGTTGAAGGGCAGCCACGTTGAAGGGATTCTTTTTCTCCCTCCGGGGGAACTTTTCAGGGTTTGTAAAATACTAAGATGCTTTATGATACGCCAACGACAGCAGAATGCACACTTAGCCAACTATATTTAACCACAGTGCCTTGCGTTTTGTTGCCAGATTCGAGTCTTTAAAAACACATGCTGGGGCCAGAACCGGTGTGGCTCCGTGGATAGAGCGTCGGCCTGTGGACGGAAGGGTCCCGGGTTCGATTCTGATCAGGGGCATGTACCTTGGTTGTGGGCACATCCCAGTAGGGGGCGTTCAGGAGGCAGCTGATCGATGTTTCTAACTCTCTATCCCTCTCCCTTCCTTTCTGTAAAACATTAATAATAAAAAAAATAAAATAGCCGAGACCGGTGTGGCTCAGTGTTTAGAGCGTCGGCCTGCGGACTGAAAGGCCCCGGGTTTGATTCCGGTCGGGGTCATGTACCTTGCTTGCAGGCACATCTCCACTGTGGGGTGTGCAGGAGGCAGCTGATCGATGTCTCTCCCTCATTGATGTTTCTGACTCTATCCCTCTCCCTTTCTCTCTGTAAAAAATCAATAAAATATATTAAAAAAATAAAATAAAATAAACACATGCTGGGAAATACCAGTGTGCCGCTCGGGACCTGGGTCTGGTCCCCTCCCATCACCAGCCTGAAGCCCCGGCTGCCGCTCGGCTAAGAGGGCACGGGGGCCTTTCCGGTGCCCCCTCATGTAGATGCCAACGGTCTTCTCTTCTGCAGAAGCAGCGCCACTAAGCCCCAGGCCCTGGGGTGGGGACTGCCTCTGGCTCAGGCTCCAGGGACCCGGCAGGGAGCTTGCAGACTGACTGACTGGGGAGCAGGGACCACGGGGGGGGGGGGGCAGCGCCACCTGCCGGAGACTTATGCTACTGCACGGCCAGAGCAGCTAGGTCAGTGGTTCTCAACCTTCCTAAGGCCGCGACCCTTTAAGACAGCTCCTCACGGGGTGGTGACCCCCAACCATCAGATGATTTCCGTGGCTACTTCATAGCTGTCATTTTGCTACTGTTATGAACTGTCATGTAAATATCTGATAGGCAGGATGTATTTTCGTTGTTACCAATGGAACATCATTAAAGCATAGGGATTAATCACAAAAACAATATGTAACTATATACTGTGAAATATTTATTTCTAATGACAAATAAATGAAATGCTGTCTTGAATCGTGGTGTAGCATGGGTAACAGTCTTCCTATGACAACAGTAAACGACATGGCTACACTTTGCGACACCGAGGAGCGGTGTGTTGGTTCCTAAGACCCTGGGAAATAGGTGTTTTCTGCTGGTCTTAGGCGACCCCTGTGAAAGGGTCATTCGACCCCCAAAGGGGCCGCGACCCACAGGTTGAGAACCGCTGAGCTAGGCTTTCTTCCAGGAGGTGGATGTGCAGGAGTCGCCAGGATGCTCGCCCCGTCACCAGGGCCCGGCATTCCTAAATGGGTCCTGCAGGGCACCGGGGAGAAGCGTCCCTCCCCATGCACAACGACCCTGTAAGAGGGCAGGTCAGGGAAGGATGGGGGGGGGGGAGAGGAGGGCTTGGGGAGCCCAGTGGGACGGGGCTGCTGGGGAGGCATGACCTGGCACAGGTGGTCTCGGAGGAGCGTGCAGCGGGCAGGGGCTGTGGCCCAGGGCTCAGTGTGGGGAAAACGGGGGGCTGGTCAGGTAGAGAGCGGGCTGGGCTGGCCTCGCCCTGCCCTCGAAGGTCCCCACTTCCCACCGTCCAGCACAGGTTCAGCCCGGGCAGCGGGTGGGTGGGAGCGCAGATCCGCTGGGCACGGGCGCCACCTAGTGGTGGCAGCGTTCTGTTCTGCCACCCAAACTGGTCCCTGTGGTCATCCGCTTTCCCCTAGTCCAGCGGGACCCCTTTGGGGGTCGAACGGCCCTTTCACAGGGGTCGCCTAAGACCAGCGGAAAATGCAGATATTGACATCACGATGAATCACAGGAGCAACATGTCATGGTTGGGGGTCACCACCCCATGAGAAACTGTATGCCAGGGTCACGGCCTGAGGAAGGTGGAGAACCACTGGGCTAGTCCCTGCGCCCTGGAGAGCAGAGGTTTGCCCCAGAGTAGGGCAGAAAGTGGGGGCGGGGGCCTGGATCCTGGGTCCCACCTGGAGCCACTGGGTCCTCAGGTCCCTGTGGCCGGTGACACAACAGACAAGGTAAGGCGGGGATGCTGACTTCCGCCTTGCTAAGAACTGAGCCGCAGGTTACACTTTGTGGTGAAATATAACTTCAAATTTCCCACCACCCCAGGCCTCCAAAGCCCTCATGGCAGTGGGCAGGGCTCACGAGTGTTCCGGAAGCCGGGTGGCTCTTGGGGACCCAGCAGGCCTGAGAGGGCGGGTGCTGCACCCCTGGAAACCCCCCCTCCCTTTGTCTCTGTCTGGAGAGATGGCGGGGCGCAGTTTGTCGGGGAGCAGTTATCACACCGTTCTCTCTGCATGGGTGCCGACTTGTAAAAAGGAGAGCTCCCGCAGACCGTGGGCCTGGACTCGAGGCCCCGGTGAGCACAGCGAGCGGTGATGGGGAGAGGAGGGGGTCCCCCCTGGAGGAGGAGCCTCAGGGACAGCCTCAGAGGACGTGACTCAGACGTGGGGGCCTGACAGTCACCCTTCCCCCAGGAGAGAGAGGGCCTGTGATCCCCATGGCTCGGCACGCGGCTCCCTCTGGGGACAGAGAGCTGGGGCCCGGGCGGGGAGCACCCCAACAGCCCAATGAGGGAAACCCAGGCTCGCCCAGGCCCAGCCAGCCAGAGGAGGAGTCTGAGGGCCAGGGGCCTCCGAAAGCTGCCCCAGGTCACAGAGCAAGTAAAGGGCAGGCGGGATGAAGACCCAGAGGGCGTGTCCCCCGGGGCCACCTCCTACCTGTCCTGCCCACTCGTGTTCACCTGTGAACGGTGAGAACAGGCTCCCCGGAGAGAGCTGGAACCCTGAAATCTGTGCGTGGAGGGGGGACCCAGAGGGCCAGCTCTTGTTTGGAGTGAGAGCTGGTCTGGTGGGGCACGAAGATGGGGAACCCTGATAAGTGCAGGTGCAGAGGGCCGGGGTCAGGTGCACGCCCAGCCGCAAAGCAAGAAGCTGAGTGGCCTTGGCCTCCCCAGCCTCACCCTCGCAGGTGGTGCAACTGAAAGCAGAAGAGCGGCTGGGGCCTTCGAGGGAGGCGGGCTCGGGCCACCCCCACTCTCGGGAGAGAGACCTGGTCCTCTCTGCCTTCTCCCCTCTCCACCTTCCCCCCTCTCCACCTCCCTCCTGGCCCTGACCTCCCTCTGAGCAGTCTCCTCTGCCCGGGCAGGCCCAGGCCCCCAGCGAGGCCCGCCCCCTGCTCCTCAGATCCCCCTGTCCCAACCCCAGCCAGGGAGGCCCAATAAGGTCACGGACGGTCCCCCAAAAGGCAGTCACGCCGCTGAGGCATGTGCTTTTAGGGGACCTGCACATGACAGTCTCTGACAGACGCAAGTCCACCTTCGGGGTGACGTGGCCCCCGAGTGCACAGGCTGTGACGGATGCGCGTGCCGCCTTCCCTGCCTCAGACAGAGCAGTGGCAGCTGTGGGCGCGTTTGCGTCGGGGTCACATCACAAACCCACCCAGGGCTGGCAGGGACGCGGCGCCGGGCCGTTACCTACCAGACGGTATGGGTTTGCTCTGCCTTCACCCAGCTCCTCGCCTTGCCCATCCCCCACCCCTCAGCCCTCAGGGTCCTCAAATCCCACAGAAAGCCAAGGCCAAGGCTAGGGCCTCCCTCAAAGATGCTTTCCCAGGAGGGAGTGGGTGGGTCCCGCAGCTGGTCCTGAGCATCTCCAGACTCTGCCTCAGGGCCACGTGCATGAGTTTGGAGGTGAGGGGAGGGGGGAAAGAGGAGGGTTACACACAGGGAAGGGTTCCTGGGTGCCCACAGTTTTATTTACTTTTTATTTATTTTTTTAAACATATTTTATTGATTTTTCCCAGAAAGGAAGGGAGAGGGATAGAAAGTTAGAAACATCGATGAGAGAGAGACATTGATCAGCCGCCTCCTGCACACCCCCCACTGGAGATGTGCCCACAAGCAAGGTACATGCCCGTGCCTGGAATTGAACCCGGGACCCTTCAGTCCACAGGCCGACGCTCTATCCACTGAGCCAAGCCAGTTTCGGCGTGCCCACACTTTTAGATCTTGCCCTGGGTTCTTTTACCTCACAAAAAAAATCCAGTTTGCTGCATACTGATGCTTTATGCAGCCAGATGTCCGTGGAATTCGTTTGGGGAGACGGATTTGGGAAGCGCAGATTAAAAACCAGAGCCATGTGTGTCTGGTTTGGGAAAAGCGAGCTTTAAAGGGCACCCCAGCGTGTCTGCAGCTCAATGGCAATGGTGCTCCCCAGGCCTCCTGGAGTCGGGGGTGGCTGGGAAAGGGAGGCCAGATGAGGGGAATGTGATGCTGTTCTGTGGGCAGCGGCAGGCGGGGGGACTCGGGGCTCCCGGGTCCATGCCCAGAGGGAGGCGGGCTGCAGACAGCCTCCAGGAAGGAGGGTCCCAGGTGCCCCTTGAGGTGTCGGAGCTCGTGAGAGTTGGCACCGCTCAGAGGGGCCCCGCTGGCAGCTGCTGACAGCAGAACCCACCTTGGGGGCCTGGGCAGGTGCCCGCCTCCCTGGCCTCCGTGCCCCCAGCTCCGGCTCTGCGGGGGGGGGGGTACAGCCTGTCCTTTATGAAGCCACTCCCAGCTGGCCGTAGCCGGCTTCCTCCTCACGATGGGGGCTCATCAGGAGAAACCACGCGAGGTCCCCCCCGTCCCCCAGCCTGGGTCCCCGCTCCCGCAGAGGTGGCCGAGCCCGGACGGAACAGAGATGGGCACTGACAGCCCAATAAACAAATGGGCCGCGGCGGCGGCCGTGATGAATGGAGCGGGCAGGTGTTCCCAATGGCGGCGATAAGCACTCCCCTCGCCGGCTCCCCGGTGCGCGGGATGCATTATTAGGCCATTAGAGGGGCGAGGCGGCGAGGCCCTATCAATAATGCGCGGCCCGGCCCGCATTTAGAGCCGGGGAATTAGTCATCCTGCTATTCTATTTAATAAAAGCCTCCAGGAGAAGCATCAAAAATCACATTACATTTTAACAGGGTTACAGCGGCCCCGGAGAACCGCGGGTTTAATTTTCATAAGAGCATTCATTCCTCAATTATGTCAGACATGAAAATGTAAATGGCAAATTTAATGCTAACAATATCCCTCAAAGCACATTGGCAGGTAAGGGCGCATTATGTGGAGTGGATGCTGGCTGCATCTCAAGCAGCCCCTGAGTGGGACTTGGGCAGGCGGGGGGGGGCGGGCAGAGAGGAGGGGTGGAGAGGGGGGGTGGGGTTCGGGCTACTTAGCGGGGCTGCCCCCCCTGGAAGAGAGGCAGGCTCCAAGCGAGGAGGGCAGAGGGGGTATTGGGGAGTCTTGGAGATGTGGGCTCCCCAGTGTCCAGGGCCGGTGTGTTGGTTCCTGACAGCCCCTGAAGGTGCCGGTGGAGGTGTCCCCGGTCTGCGGGGTGAGCAGAGACCTTCGAGGGACTGCCAGGAGCTGCGTGGAGTGGATCTGTATCTTAAACAACATTCCAGGTGAGGAGTGCCCGTCTCTCAGAGGACTAGACCACCTTTTTGGTCAAGAGTGTGAGAGCAAGAGTGAGTGTTATTTCTGCTTTTAACAGAAGCCACTGACATCAGCCACCAAGGAATTTCACTGCATTCTCCGTAAAGAACACTGCCTCGAAAAGATGGCCATCATAGACCCAGCTAGAAACTGCCATATCTAAATTATGGGTAGGCATATGTGTAGGAAATCATCTGACAGACTATACAGCAGACCACCAAGAGTGTGTAATGGGCATGCATCACGTTGCAAGCAACATTTAAAAGGACAGACTTTATTTTAAAGATAGAAAGCCCATATAAAGGACTTAAACGTAAGAGGGGAAACCATAAACATCCTGCGAGACTCCATAGGAAGCAAAATAGCAGACATACGTCGTAGCACTATCTATACAGACACAGCTCCTAGGGCCATGAAGACTAATGAGAAAAATTGACAAATGGGACTACATCGAAACAAAAAGCTTCTGCACAGCAAAGGAGACCATCCACCAAACAACAAGAAAGCCCTCTGCCTGGGAGAACAGATTTGCCAACGATGTTTTCAATAAGCGTTTAATCTCCAAACTTTACAGGGAACTCATGCAACATAACAAAAGGAAGATAAACGATCCAATCAAAAAATGGGCACTGACCTAAATAGAATCTTTTCGAAAGAGGACATACAGAAGGCCCAGAGACACATGAAAACATGCTCAAAGTCACTAATCATCCGAGAGATGCAAATCAAAACAACAATGAGATACCATCTCACACCTGTCAGAATGGCCATCATCAACACATCAACAAACAACAAGTGCTGGCGAGGATGCGGAGAAAAAGGAGCCCTCGTACACTGCTGGTGGGAATGCAGACTGGGGCAGCCACTGTGGACAACAGTATGGAGTTTCCTCAGAAAACTAAAAATGGAACTCCATTTCACCCAGTAATCCCACTTCTAGGAATATATCCTAAGAAAGTAGAAACACCCATCAGAAAGGATATACAGTGCCCTAACATAGGAGATTTTTGAGATACGAGCCGTCGAGCGAGCGATTTTTGCTTTGAAATACGAGCAACATTTGAGATAGGAGTCATCGCGCGGATCGGCTGGCTGCACATGACCCACCAGTTTACGGAGACTTGAGGGTCTCATAGTTTCCCACGCCTTAAGGTTACGGAACGAATTAAACTCGTATCTCGAGGTACCACTGTATGCACCCCGATGTTCATAGCAGCACAATTCACCGTAGCTAAGATTTGCAAACAGCCTAGGTGCCTGTCAGCAGATGAGTGGATTAGAAAACTGTGGTACATCTACACCATGGAATACTATGCCGCTATAAAAAAAAATAAAAATAAAAAATAAAGGAATTCTTACCATTTGCAGCAGCATGGACGGAACTGGAGAGCATTATGCTAAGCGAAATAAGCCAGGCAGAGAAAGATAATTATCACATGATCTCACCCACTTGTGGGATATAATGATCAACATAATTGGATGAACAAGAATAGATCCAGAGACAAATGGCAGGGGATGGGAGGTGGGAGGGTTAGAGAGCAACCAGAGGACTTGTGTGCGTGCAGATTAGCATGACCGATGTCACAGACACTGGGCGGTGAGGGCTTGCCTGTGGTGGGAACGGCTGGGGGGGTGTCAGTTGGGGAAAGAGAAGATTTAGACAATGAAAAAAAAAACTTTAGACCAGTGGTTCTCAACCTTCCTAAGGCCGCGACCCTTGCGTACAGTTCCTCATGTGGTAGTGACCCCCAACCATGAAATGTTGCTACTGTTATGCATCGTGATGTAAATATCTGCATTTTCCGATGGTCTTAGGCGACCCTGTGAAAGGGTCGTTCGACCCCCAAAGGGGTCGCGACCCACAGGTTGAGAACCGCTGCTTTAGACAATTAAAAAAAATAGCAGGCCCGTGAGAGAAGCCCCGGGTAGAGTATCTCCGAAGACAGAGTGGCACCACACTTCGGAGTTGCTCCGCTCCTGTCATTAAGTCAGAATCACAAGATGGGAGCAGAGAGAAGACTTGGATGCATCTGGTCTTACCCTCCTTCATTCTGGGGGACGGGAAAGCCCCAACGGTTCATTCATTTGACAAGGAAGAATGTGACCAGAGTCCGAACGGCGCTGGATCAAAAGGCAGAACTGGGGGTTCTGGGTTCCCTCCAGGCCCAATCGGAGCCGCAGATGGCAGGCCGGGAAGCAGTCACGTGACTGAGAGCTGACTCTCAGGGACGCCGTCACGGGACGGCCCTTTTCTCCTTTCTTTGCTTTTGGTGAATTTTGTGGGAAAGAACTGTGAAAAGAACCACTCAAATGTTTTTCTTTCAAATAACATCATGAGTTCCAAGTTCTCTTTGCCTTTTTCATATGAAGAAGCCTTTGTAACGGTAAAAAAAAAAGAAAAGGGAATTTTCAAAGGGAATTATTTTGTATGAGAGAGGCCCTGCAGGAACGGAAGGCGGCCTGCTCTGAAGTGGATGTTTTGGGGCGTGCACTCTTGTAAGACACAGCTGAGGACACAGCACCCACCAGCCGTGGAGGGAGGGAAACCAATAAGCAGATAGGACAGCGCAAGGCATTGCTTCAGGAGAGAGTGTCGGGGTAGGGGGAAGGCGGGGAGACAGACTGACTGGGGTTGGGGGTGGGGAGTTCAGGGAAGGTTTCAGTGGGGTGATGTCCTTGCAGAGTGTTTGGCAATGAACACCCAGCCCACCCGAGGAGAGAAGAGCATTGCTGCCCAAGGAGCAGCCGCTGTACAGGTTGCTACATATCAACTCACATGACGTGGGAAGAGGTGCACGTGTAGAGCAGCGGTTCTCAACCTGTGGGTCGCGACCCCTTTGGGGGGTTGAATGACCCTTTCACAGGGGTCACCTAAGACCATCGGAAAATGCAGATATTTACATCACGATGCATCACAGGAGCAACATTTCATGGTTGGGGGTCACCACCCCATGAGGAGCTGTATGCAAGGGTCAGGGCCTTAGGAAGGTGGAGAACCGCTGGTGTAGAGGGTGTGGGGGCAGGCGGGGCAGGTGGGCAGGCCAGCGTGCAGAGGGCTGTGTGCAGACGGTGACAAGGAGTGGGTGGTATCGCGACAGCCCTGAGGAAGGAGAAGTGTGTCATGATCAGGTCTTGCCTCTCATCGGGGCCATTTGGTGGCTGCGGAACAGGACGGAGGCCTCGGAGAGGAGGCAGGAAGAGCCGAAAGCTGACCAAAGCACTGGTCAGAGAGGAGGAGACGGGGTCCAGGCCCGGGCTGTACCCGGGGTGGGGCGGGAGGGGACGCATAAAGAGGCACGTAGGCCGCAAAGCCTTCAGGGTGCGCTGATGGAGAGGAGGCGAGGGTCTGGAGGAGGGAAAGATGGAGAATGAATGCCGGACAGGGGCGAGGGGAGGGGTCTGGCTTTGGAATCTGGGGCCTGGTGTTGTCTGCAGAGACCTAGGAAAATGGAGAGAGGGGTTGGGGCCGAGTGGAGGGGGGAATTAGTGTAGCTTTAGGCGGGTTGGGTCTGAGGAGTTGGGGGACCTTCTAGTCTTTGGGAGAAGATTTGGACGGACACAGAGTCTGGAGCCCCCAGACAAACAGTGAACCAGGTTGCAGGTGTGGGAAATACAGGCAGACTCCCACCACCCCATCATCTCTGTTTGTTTCAGCGGTTCTCCACCTTCCTAAGGTAGAGACCCTTTAAGACAGCTCCTCATGGGGTGGTGACCTCCACCCATAAAATTATTTCCGTGGCTACTTCAAAGCTGTCATTCTGCTACTGTGATGAACTGTCATGTAAATATCTGATAGGCAGGATGTATTTTCGTTGTTACAAATGGAACATCATTAAAGCATAGGGATTAATCACAAAAACAATATGTAATTATATATGGTGAAAGATTTATTTCTAATGGCAAATAAATGAAATGTTGTCTTGAATCGTGGTATAGCATGAGTAACAGTCTTCATAGGACAACAGTAAACTACATGGCTACACTTTGCGGCACTGAGGAGCGGTGTGTTGGTTCCTAAGACCATGGGAAATAGGTGTTTTCCGATGGTCTTAGGCGACCCCTGTGAAAGGGCCCTTTGACCTCCAACGGGGTCGCGACCCACAGGTTGAGAACCGCTGGTTTGTTTGTTTGTTAATCCTCACCGGAGGGTACTTTTCCATGAATTTTTAGAGAGAATGGAAGGGAGAGGGATGGACAGAGAGAGAAACATTGATGTGGGAGTGACATATGGATTGGCTGCCTCCTGCACACGCTCGACCAGGGCCTGGGATTGAGCTTGCAACCGAGGTACGTGCCCTTGACCAGAATCGAAACCGGGACCCTTCAGGCCACAGTCCGGCACTCTATCCGCTGAGCCACCCCAGCCAGGGCCCACCCCAGAGCCTTTACAGACGATACTAGCCTTCTCTGTTGTGCCCCATGTTCCCAGTTGCTGTCAGTGGGCCTGCCGTCAGCTCAGTGCCCCGCTGGATGCCTCAGAGCTAGTCGCTAGCTCAATTCAATCATGAGGATGATAAGGAAGGACCGTCGATGCGCACCAATAACTCTCCCCTTCCTGCAACCTTTTATCTAAGTCTGGAAAAATCTAGACAGGAAACCAGTGACCCTGGAGCGGCAGCCGGATGCATTTACTGGGCGTAACCGAGTTTTCCGAAGCCGCAGCGCGAGTTCCTTGAGGGCTGGTGCTGAAGGAGGCCTGACCGCTACCTCTGCCCGTTTGGCCACTGGCTACTGCCGAGTCCTGCTCTCACCCCAAGCTCCACCCGGGACGTGCCAGGACCACCGAAGGGTCGCCTGTTCTGGAACACAACTCCAGGCCAGTCTCCCAACTACCCGCCTCTGTCCCTCACCTGGACAACGGCGCCAGCACGTCCCTCGCTCAGAGAATTGCGAGGGTTCGGCGCGATGATCGGGGACAGGTGCAGGCTGAGATGCCCTGGAAATCAAAGGCAAGGTCAGACGTGAGGGGTTCGAACTCATCGTGGTCCCAAAACACCCGAGGTGGGCATGAGTAACACTGGCTTCTAGTCTTGCCTTGCGGCCTGGGGCACCGGGCTGACTGCACCCCCAGAGCCGGGTTCTGCGGAAACAGAACTGGCCCCGCCTTCCAGTTCTCTCATTCCAGAAACAGCGAGGCCCCTGCCGCGGTCTCGGGGAGCTGCTGGGTTTGGGTTTGACCCAGAAGTCCTCCAAGGAGACCAGATAGCCTCTCCTTCCTCTGCGATAAATGGGGGGGAGAGGGAGTCATTCCGTCACGGGCTGCTGTGAGGCGCACGGAGGACCGTGTGCATGTCCGGCTCTGTTTCTGAGACACTGAGATCCTGGTCCCCAGATGCACCTGCGTCTCCTCTCTCCAGACCCCATGGCAGCGTGTCTTTAGGAAGCAAACCATTGGCTTGCGCCTCCACAAAATACAGAGGTACCTCGAGATACGAGCGCCCTAACATACGAGATTTTTGAGATACGAGCCGTCGAGCGAGCGATTTTTGCTTTGAAATACGAGCAACAGTTGAGATAGGAGTCATTGCGCGGATCGGCCGGCTGCACACGACCCACCAGTTTACCGCGACTCGAGCGTCTTATCGTTTCCCACGCCTCAAGGTGATGGAACGAATTAAACTCGTATCTCGAGGCACCACTGTATTTACTCTCTGTGAGCTCAGTCCAGCTAGCCAGGGAGAGAGCTTAGCTAAATGGGGGGAATTAAGAGCCTGATCCTCATTCCTGCTCAGAGAGGCTCCGGGCCTGCTCTTCTCCTTGGAGGACACTCTGTATTGATTGCTGAATAATAAATCACCCCCCAAACTTAGTAGCTTGCCCCAAGAATGAACATTTCTTCTCTCCCAGAGTTCTCATAGGTCAGGTGCTAGGAAGTGACCTGGAAAGGCCTTGCTTGGGGTTTCTCATGGGGTGTCTGTCCAGCCGTGGGCTGGGACTCTGTCAGTGAGGGGGGCTGGACAGGGGTCAAGACCTGCCTCCCGGGCCTCCCCACAGGCTGCTTGAGGGTCCTCCCGACATGGCGGCTCACTCCCCTCAGAGTGAGGGAGAAACAGACTCTGCTTTTCTTAGGGGAAATGGGTCAAAGAATGGAGTCGTGTTCTAAATCCCCCCGAGGCAGAACTGGAATTCTGACTATCCCTTCCTGACGTGACAACGCCCACTCTTTGCCGGAGACTCAGGTAGGGAGACGTGGCATGGATGCGTCCGCAGTTCACTGCCACATCCACAGCAGAGGGCACAGCCGCCTGAGCATGCGGCCTGCTGGCACTGGGCTTGGCCTTAGGATCTCTCTCGCAGCCTGCTCGAGGAAGCCACCCCCAATTGTCTGTGTGGTTAGAAATGGATGCCACCACTGGCAATGCCATACCTATACAGTGTTACCTCGAGATACGAGTGCCCTAACATACGAGATTTTTGAGATACGAGCCGTCGAGCGAGCGATTTTTGCTTTGAAATACGAGCAACAGTTGAGATAGGAGTCATCGCGCGGATCGGCCGGCTGCACACGACCCACCCGTTTACCGCGACTCGAGCGTCTCATAGTTTCCCACGCCTCAAGGTGACGGGAAGAATTAAATTCGTACCTCGAGGTACCCCTGTATAGGAAAACCTCGCTGGTGTGGTAGGTGTGGGCTACTCCAGAAACCTAATTCTGCGAGTCACCTCTCATACCCTCAGTAAAATAAGATTTGTAATAAGAAATGCTTCTCACATACGTTCTCCAAGAAGAAAAAGGTCTTAGGAAGTCTCATTTGTTCTCATTTTTGGAAGATCCCCCAAATTCCAGAACACCACCACAACTGTGCGTCCTACACCCCAGTAATGTCATTTATTCCCTCATGACCACGTGTTCTCTAACATCGACCGATTTCTCTCCTTGGTACAGGGGCTCCCAGCCACGGGGGCCTGGCCTCCATCCCCAAGATTCTGATGTAACTGATCTGGGCTCAGCATGAGGTCGGGGGACTTTTCACAAGCACCCCATGTGAGTCCAAGGTTTATCCAGCTCAGAACCACTGCCTCAGCACCCCATTCTCATTGCCAGAGAAGTGGTCCCGCTGTGGGGGCGCTAAAGCATGCGACTTGGGAATGGTTAAATGAACATTTTATTTTATTTTTTAAATATATTTTATTGATTTTTATTTTTTTTACAGAGAGGAAGGGAGAGGGATAGAGAGTTAGAAACATCGATGAGAGAGAGACATCGATCAGCTGCCTCTTGCACCTTCCCCTACTGGGGATGTGCCCGCAATCAAGGTACATGCCCTTGACCGGAATCGAACCTGGGACCCCTCAGTCTGCAGACCGACGCTCTATCCACTGCGCCACACCGGTTTCGGCTAAATGAACATTTTCAAAGAATTTGGAGAATGTTCGATCTCAAGGCAACATTCAAAACGTGCTACCCCTTCTCAAAATGTCAGTCTCATTTTGACGGTAGGTTGCCCTGCTTCTGTTCTGATGATAATCATCATGAAATGTTAGGATATTCTGTCATTACAGTTCGGTTTAAAATCATGGTAAACTACATTAACTGTGGGTCATTGTTCAGCGTGCATGAGACAGGGCCCGGGACTGGACACCAGGTGGCCTGGAGTCCCAGAGCGAGTCCGTCCGCCTCTCTGGACCGAGAGGTCTCATCTACAAGATGCAGAGCTTCGAGGAAACACGTTGTTCTCCTTTAGATGTTGTTTGTGCTAAAATTATACGACTTGGGCTTAAAACGGTCTCCCCTGCCAGCCGCTGGTGCTGGACTGGGTGCTGGCCATTCACAAAATGCCCACGGCCCCTCCCTCTTGTCCTCCTCGGTCCTGGCTGCAAAGCTAACGTTCTCCATTCCCAGCCTCCCTGGCACTGGGAAGGGACGGCTGGGGCAGCAAGTTCAGGCCGAGGACGCTAGTTGAAGTGTCTAAGTGTGGAGAGTGGCCACAGGGTTTGGACAAGTTCAGGCCTCGGACCAGTGAGAGGGCACAATCCTCTCGTGGCCACGTGGCCACGTGCAAGTGCCAGCCTGGAGGGCAGAGCCTCCCAGCACCTCGATAGCCCACAGCTGTGGTTGTGAGCTCGAACCTGTGGCCCGAACACGTGGCCCCACTGCCTGAGTGATTCAGGCTGCCAGTAACAGAGCTGGATCAGCCGCATGTCACTGAGTGGCATCGAAACCGAAGAGAATGTTGTATAGATCTTGACCCTGCCCTCCCTTTGCCTCGTGGCATCGGCTATAACATAAAGACACGGCTTGTCGTCCGGGGCGCTGTCTCTCCATCAGAGAAGCAGTGTCCCCACCGAGTCCCGGCTCTCATTCTCTCATCTGTCTTTTCTCCATCCCTCGCCGCCCCCACTCGGGTTTGCCCCTGGCTGTGCTGGGCCTCACCTCGAAGGGAGACTTCCAGGACAGGTCATTAAAAGAATGGCTCAGGGGAACATCCTTTGCCCTTTCACCTCCTCCTCTGGCTTCCTGCGTGGAGGCGGCCACAAGGCACACAGCTGAGGACCGAGGCCACAGGCCACGCTGGTGCCGGAGGAAGACGAGAAGAGCCTGGTGCCCAAATGTGCCCTGGGCTACCAGCTGGGCCCGTGGCCCTCGCTCTGGTCGCCTGAAACAGAGACATCCTCGCCCGCCTAAAGCCCTGCCCTCGGCCTTCCTATCCGCTGGGGGTGAATGCAGCTACTAAGCCTCACGAACGACCTTAACCAAACATAATGCTCCCAGAATGTACGTCACTGACCTCAGAATCAACCCCCTCCCCGGTGTGTCTCCACTCTGCATGACTTCCCTCCGCCTTTGTTCCAGCTTCTCTACCTCCTCGGTGACCCTGCCCCTGCCCTCCTCCTCCAGGAAGCCCTCCCAGCTCTCTCAGGTAGAGCCCATCGCAGCCTCCTCTGTGCCACCACCGGGCCTGGCGCCTCCCCTGTCTCTGTCCCATCTCCCTGTACCGGGATTCGCTTTCTCAGCCTGCCTCCTGCTAACCGGAAGTCTCCAGGGGTCAGTCTGCACGTCTTGCTCGGCTGCCCTTGATCCCCGGTGTTGCTTTGAACCTGGTACATGATAGACGTACAGTAATGATACTTGGCTATTAATTCTGAACGAGCATTTTAACTTATTGACATCATAATGATTTGGCCAGCTCGCCCCTCGGTGGGAGTGGGTGGGCCTGCATGCTGTCTTCCTGTAGGTAAGGCTGATAGTTCTCTCTGGACGGTGGAAGTGACCCTGTCCTTTGCCTCTAAACACAGTACAGGCATCCATCAACCTACAGACCAGGAGGTGCCAGTTCCATTCCCAGTCAGGGCACATGCTTGGGTTGGGGGCTGCATCCCCAGTGGGGGGCGTGGAGGAGGCAGCTGATCCGTGATTCTCTCTCAGCATTGATGTTTCTATCTCCCTCTCCCTTCCTCTCTGAAGTCAATTTTAAAAATTTTAAAAATAATGATAAACACGGTGTAAACTTACAAACTTCCTTGCAAGAGGAGTTTCCTTCCAGCGTCAAATCTTTGTCTAAAGTGGCTGCTCTCCCACCTTCTCTGATATTGATCCTGAATTTGTTTATGCATTTGAGCAAGCTAAAAGATGTCATGAAGTTCTCAAAATTCATGGGAAGGAAAAACAAGGAGCTCCTCATAATCTGTAAACCTCGATTATGCTGGGGGGGCGGTAATTAGAAGGTGGGGGAGCAAGCATTATGCCTTTCCAGGGACGGCATCCCTTACAAATGGAAGACACGGCGAGAGAGTCGTCCTCTCTGATCTATTGATTTCCTGGGCAGACCCGGGAAGAAGACATTCAGAACTGCAGATCGTGTGTGTTTTAAGGCAAGAAATACCCTAAAAAGGTCAGAAAAGTAATTGGGATGTAATAGGGTGGGGTGAGATTACATTAAAGCCCACAGTTACTCCGTTTATTGCATTTTGCTAGGAAGCACTAACATGTCTATCTGTCCGGGCAAATGGAAGCTGATTCAGTTATGTTTAAGAATGCTCAGCCCGCTAATATCTTCGCGGCGCTCGTCCACGGAGGAGAAAACAGCGTTCCTCAGAGGGAGGGGTCTGCCCGGCGGAAGCCACAGGGCTGAGAGGGCCTGAAACCTCAGGAATTCACATCAAATTCCCCACTTGGGCTGGGATGGTGGCTTATTACTGGGCAGCCAATGAACTGGGTGTTTTCTCTTGGGGATTCATTCTTTTCCCTTTTAAGTAAATTTATTTTAAAAGGAACTGCAAATCCCCTACTGTCAGTTTAAGTACAGGTACCTCGAGATACGAGTTTAATTCGTTCCATAACCTTGAGGCGTGGGAAACTATGAGACGCTCGAGTCGCAGTAAACTGGTGGGTTGTATGCAGCGGGCCGATCCGCGCAATGACTCGTATCTCAAATGTTGCTCATATTTCAAAGCAAAAATCGCTCGCTCGACGGCTCGTATCTCAAAAATCTCGTATGTTAGGGCACTCGTATCTCGAGGTACATGTGTCACCTATACCTACACACGTATCTACTGGTGCCATAGCTTCTGGAAGGATCTCTCGACCTTATTTCTGGCCACTGTGGTCCAGTGGTCTCATCACAGCCAGTGTGAGCTTTGCAAATAGGAGATAGATGTGTCTGTGGAATATTGAGTTTATGAAAAGATGTTCAATCTCAACAAGCAACTAAACGTTTTCAAATTAAAGTAAGACATTGCTCCGTAGAGCGCTTGGCACAAAGGGAAGTGCTCAGTGAGCGTTCATTGCGTCCATGGGAAATAAGTTTTCATCCGACAATTGGCAAAGGGTTTGAAACATTAATTCACGGTGTTGGCAAGGGCTCCCGGGAAAGGCACTCTAGACAAGACACCTCTGGAGAGCGTGTACGTTCTAGCAGGAAATTTGTCTCAGACGTCTCTGAAGTGGCCAGATACTCTGAGCAAGCATTTCATTTATCAATGTTAAAGGATTTAATTAGGGATGTGCAAGAAGCTGTACTTATATTTAACTAGAGGCCCAGTGCACAAAATTCGTGCACTGGGGGGAGGGGGGCGGGAGTTGTCCCTCAGCCCAGCCTGCACCCTCTCCAATCTGGGACAACCCTCTCACAACCCAGGACTGCTGGCTCCCAACCACTTGCCTGCCTGCCAGCCTGATCACCACCTAACCATCCTGATCGATGCCTAACTGCTTTCCTGCTGGCCCAATTACTCCCCAACTGCCCTTCCCTGCTGGCCCGGTAACCCCTAACTACCCTCCCCTGCTGGCCCAGTTGCCCCTAACTGCTCTCCCCTGCAGGCCATCTTGTGGCAGCCATCTTTGACCACATGGGGGCGGCCATCTTGTGCAAGGGCGTGAGGGTCAATTTGCATATTACTGCCTTATTATTCAGATAGTCCGGGCATTTTAAGGAGCAGTTTAACCTTACTTGTTTAAGAATGGATTTCTTTCTGTTGTCATAAAAATTCATTCTGAATAGAAAGGGGATTTTGTTGCCAAGGGGCGCATTTATTCCCTGTGGCTGCTGTTAACATTCACCACAAACTGATGGCTTAAACAACACCCACTTATAGTCTTACGGTTCTGGAGGACAGCAGTCAGAAATGGGTCTCCCTGGGCCAAACTGGAGGTGTCTCCAGGACTTGTTCCTTCTGGATGGAGACTCTAGGGCAGTGGTTCTCAACCTTCCTAATGCCGCGACCCTTTCATACAACTCCTCATGTTGGGGTGGCCTCCAACCACAAAATTATTTTCGTTGCTACTTCATCACTGTCATCTTGCTACTGTTATGAATCGTAATGTGAATATCTGTGTTTTCTGATGGTCTTAGGCGACCCTGCTATAGAGCCTAAGACCATCGGCTTGTGGCTCTTGTCTCAGGAGCCCACAGATTTTAGGCTCAAGCGATCAAAGAGTCCACATTGGGGAAACTAAGTTCCAACACAAAATCCATGCAGCAGAAGTCGGGCTGCTGCCGTGAGACCAAGCCAGTGGCAGGAGCCAAGTATAACTGGATGGAACCGGAATGCACATCCCAAAATGGAGCCCATGGCACTGAAGACCCACTGCGTGCCCATAAGACACTTGCTCTCCTGGTGTTTGGGCAGGTCAGCCTGGCTTAAAGGCACAGGTTTGGCTGACACCATTTTTCTCAGAAGAGACGTAAGAGGAACCCCAATGCAGCAGTTAGCAGTGAGAACCTCTAGCTGGGGTCTCCTCCCAGCAGCCTTGCAGGTTGCTTCCCTGGAGTGCACACCACCTGACGGTAGGCAGGATGGAAACCGGGCACCTGGATGCACGCCACTCACGTCCCTGAAGAACGTGCATTCGCTAGTCCATCCGGGTACCATCGCCCTTTTCCTCTGGCAGTAATGGAACTACACTAGTGCAGGGGACAGAACGCCGTTGGACCCATGCGCAGAACTGGACTCTGCTGTGTCAGAGAAAGGAGCTTCCGTGCTCAGCCTTCTGATAGTGGGCCTCATAGATGGGAAGGAGTAACAGAGAAAAGAAATAGTGTAGCTCACTTCGTACCTCCCAAAGTGGAAGGTGTAAAGGATTGTATGGAATGGAGATGAAGGCAGATGCGCCTCAGCTAATTCTAATTTTCCCCAAATAGGGCCCATAAAACAAGAGCCCAGCCAAAACCGGTTTGGCTCAGTGGATAGAGCACCGGCCTGTACTCTGAAAGGTCCCAGGTTCAATTCGGGTCAAGGGCATGTACCTTGGTTGCAGGCACATCCCCAGTAGGAGGTGTGCAGGAGGCAGCTGATCAATGTCTCTCATCAATGTTTCTAACTCTCTATCCCTTCTCCCTTCCTCTCTGTAAAAAAATCAATAAAATATATTTTTAAAAAATAAACAAATAAAACAAGAGCCCAGGCCTTTACTGTGAAGCATCCCCGAGGGCCAGAATCCTAAAATTCTGTGGGCTCCCGAGACCAGAACCACAGGTCACTCAGGAGCTAATGGAAACCAGACCGGGGTGGAACGATCTTGAGATTCCAGCACACACAGGAGTCCCCTTGCCCTGCCCTCGAGAGCGTCTGCTTGGCACCAAAGCAAATGCTCTGCCCTCGGCCGCCAGCTCAGCCAACAGAAGGGACACTGATTTCCGCTGCCCCCGGCTGGGCTGCGGCTCAGGGCTGAGCTGCTCTCCCTGGGGGCCCGGGCCCCGGAGCCAACATCAGAGCTGAGACTCCCCCTCACTCCACGCGCCAAGGAAGCGGGGTTGAAAGCCAAGTGTTTTCATTTGGAGACAGGAAGGCCTGTCCCCCAGGCCTCCGCAGTGAGCTGTAAACTGTGGGGACGGTGTCGTGCCACGGAATCCTGGCTCTGGTCACGTGTCGAGCTAAGACAACATCACGCCCTCTCCCCCCCCTGTGTGTAGCACGGAGCTACAGAGCTGAGCTGGATCCACACACACATGCGCTGTCAGCTGGGGGAGGCTGTGTCTGCTGCTGAAACAGTGGGGCCACCACTATGTAAATCTCGCCTCCATATGGTCGTCAATCAAGCCGCAGCTATAGAATTCTGCTGATAGAAACGTACAAAGATAAGGGAATATCCATTTTCCTTTTCATTTCGTTTTCATTAACAGAAACAAGTAGATTTCCGTAAGTGAAATCACATGAGGCATAGCACTACAGTATTTTAAAAACGTTTTCTATGGCACTTACCACCTCTGTCATGGTGTAGAATGGCCGCCTACTGTTGCATTGACTGTGAGTGACTCTTTGCATAGGGAGGCCGCTGCTGCAGCTGGGGCTGTGGGCCCAGGACCCAGCTAACAGCCCCTCCCCAGCGCTTCCTCTCCACCTTCCGCTCTGCAGGCCGGGGCGCTAATGCGAACACGTGATTATCCTAAAGGTATCCCAGGGCTAACTAGTCCCCAAACAGGGGAATGCTTCTCCCTTTTCCCAGCCCCTCCACCCAACCCCTCCGTCTCTGGATGGCGTGATGTCCCTACCTTACCATTTCAACCTTAAAATTTTTCAACAACTCATACTTATGGAACACCTACTATGAGCCACACACTGTCCTGGTTGCTTGGGGTACAAACATGGACAAAATGGGCCCCCCAAAAACTCCTGAATTCAACTAACATTTCTCCAGGGCCCGTTGAAATCGGTCCTGGGGGCGATGCCTCGCCATAAATCTACCCCCGTATCTCTGACCCTCTGTTTTTAGAGTCAATCCCACATGGAAATCCCAAACTGCACCGATTTCTGGTGTTCGCCTTTAAGATAAGCAGGCAGGAGGGGCTAAGAGACTCCATACCGCCAGGGTTTTTCATCAGAGCACCGACGTCACGGTCACTGTAAATGCGCAGGTGCTCGCCTCCCAGAGGATTTTGGGAAAGGGATCACACACACGTCACAAGTTGCACAAACCCCGCTGTCCTTTCAAGGAAACCCCTTACCCTCCCCAAGTCACCCAAACACCAACAGAGCTATCACAGAATTCTGGAATCAATCCAGCCCCTTCAGAAATCCCTGTCACCCTGCTTCCTTTTTTTTTTAAATATATTTTATTGATTTTTTTTCAGAGAAGAAGGGAGAGGGATAGAAGGTTAGAAACATCCATGAGAGAGAGACATTCATTAGCCCTCTCCTGCACGCCCCCTACTGGGGATGTGCCTGCAACCAAGGTACGTGCCCTTGACCGGAATCGAACCTGGGACCTTTCAGTCCCCAGGCCGACGCTCTACCCACTGAGCCACACCGGTTTGGCATCCTGCTTCCTTCTGCCCACCCACGTGGAGCTCTTGCCCCGGCAGACCAGGGGCGGCCTCCAGGCGGAGGGTAATTGATGCGGCCCGTCCAAATGGCCGTCTTGAAAATATCAGCAAAAGTCAATACAGTGAAAAGCTTTCCCTGGTCTCTTTCTTGAGACTCTTTCTCCAGCTTAACCCAATTGCCCGAGTCACTCAGAGGCCTAACGATGCCTCTGCCATGAATAATTAATTGCCCGCGTACCGTCTTCTCGACAAAATCCATTCTCATTCGATTAGGGGTTTCCTCGAGATCCTCGGGTTCATTAGGGCCATTTTTGCCTCCTTCCTGCGTCTTCCTTTGTCCGTCTCCTCGGTGACCGGGGATCCCATCCCCTCGGCCGCCTCCCGGAGAGGAAGAGCGGGGAGGCCGTCGGAGGCCTTTGAGATGCGGCCGCGTGTCTTTCTGCTCCCAGACGCGGAGGCTTACCGGGGAGAGTGGACAGCAGCGGGCGGAGGCCAGGACGCATGGGATGGACGGGGCGGGGCCTGTCCGTGGGAAAGGGGGACAGCGTGGAGGGTGTGTCCCTTCACCACCCGACTTTCCACCCGGAGGCTCTGTCTGCAGAGGAAGCCTTGGGAAGGAGGGACATAACAGAAGGGCATCTTGTCATTTCTCTCCAGATCAGTGGTTCTCAACCTTCCTCAGGCCGTGACCCTGGCATACAGTTCCTCATGGGGTGGTGACCCCCAACCATGAAATGTTGCTACTGTGATGCATCGTGATGTCAATATCTGCATTTTCCGATGGTCTTAGGCGACCCCTGTGAAAGGGTCGTTTGACCCCCCAAAGGGGTCTCGACCCACAGGTTGAGAACCACTGTTCTAGATGATGAAACTCAGGTCTTCCTAGTACACGATGGGAGCATCTTCCACTCACTGGCAAAGAGCTGAGCGCTGCCCTAGCCAGTTTGGCTCAGTGGATAGAGCGTCAGCCTGTGGACTGAAGGGTCCCAGGTTCGATTCCGGCCAAGGGCACATGCCTGGGCTGCGGGCTTGATCCCCAGTGTGGGGCGTGCAAGAGGCAGCCAACCAATGATTCTCTCTCATCATTGATGTTCTTATCTCTCTCTCCTTCCTTCCTCTCTGAAATCAATAAAAATATATTTAAAAAAAAAAAAAGAGCTGAGCACTGCTCTCCCTCACAGGGCCGGCCGCTGGACCGCCCTGACCCTTGTCCCTGTCCCCTCCCTGGCCCGCCTCCTCCTTCGTCCCTCCTCCACCTCACAAATGTGCTCCGTAGCTGCTGTATCGGATTCCTTAATTCTGTGTTCAGATGTTTAAAACTCATCTAGAAGAAAGGACCGCTTCTCTCATATCAAACATGGTTCCTGGGTTCCTCCTAACGTAAGGGTGCTCTGTGCCTGAGATACCCTTGTTTTCCCATGTCACGGTCTAGCGGACACTTGGTATAGGATGAACTCGGCAGAGGCTGGGCACAGGGCTTTGGTTTCCGCTTTTCCCCACGGCTCTGCCCTCCCCGTGCCTGAACGGTGTGTCTGTCCTTCCCCTCCCGGCCTATGAGACGCGCTGCTGAGGCTCCGGGACAGCCTCACGCCACCACTGAGCAAAGCCCGTGGCCTTCCGTGGCGTGGACAGCTCTCCTTGGAGCCAGCTCTTTCCTCCACCTGTCACTGCGGGTGACGACCTTTCTGTTACCACCTGCCCAGCACGCAGGCTGTTTGCAGACTCCCCTCTGAGAAGCGGGATGCCCGCATCAGACGGTCGTGTTTGGGCTGCTGAGACTCATTGTGAAAAGCTTTCCCCAAACACGGCTCCCCCTGAAACGCCCACAGCTCGTGATCAATCACAGGCTCAGTTAACCTTTCCTTTAAGTAGCCTTTCATCTATCGTGGACGTAATGAAAGCATAACAATCAGAAAACAGTGGTCATAATGCACAGAAAGAGCGACTTTCGATCCTTTTCATGAAATGGTTCGCACATACAGAGACGTATATAAAAGACGAACAGTTTAAAGAAAAATAAAATGAACGCTAATGTAACCCACCACCCAGTTCAAGAACTAAAATATCGAAAATACTTCAGATGTCACTATAGTAGCCACCACAGACAGATCTCATAACCTCATTAGCTTCACACACACTCTATGAATTACGTCCACACCCGCACCCGCCTCCCAAACCCCCGCATCCAGACAACCCGCCTCTCAAATTCCTGTCCAGCACCCAAAGCTGTCTGAGGCCCCTGCACCCGCAAGTCTGTCTCCTGCTTCCTCTCCCCGCTCAAACCGTTGGAGTTTGCTGACTTCGTGCCACGCACTGGGCCTGTTTTCTCTGCTGCAACACGGAACACCATCTGCCACAGGTTCAGAGACGGGGTATCCGTTGTTCTTTTCTCCTCGGATTTGCATTGATTTTTAGAGAGAGAAGGAGGGAGAGGGAAGAACACAGAGAGACATCAACGCCCCCCGCCACCGGCCCTGTGCCCTCACCAGGAATCAAAGCTCAACCACCGAGCACACCAGCCAGGCCCCCCAAGTGGTTCACTGATGTTTAACAGCGTTACTAAAGGCAGCTGGTCAGACAGCTGCCAGCACATGGGCAGAGCCAGGATGAATTCCAATCACAGACGACTCATTGCCCAGAGCAAGCCCCCAGCAGGGGAAGAGGGGGGGCAGAAGGTGGCTTAACAGGACCAGGACTCCACTTCCAGATCCAAAGACAACCGAGTTGTTAAACCCAAAGCCTCCTGGGTGCCCAACCTCAGTGCCCCGCTCCTCGCTGCCCACACGCCTCGCCCCACTCACAAGCACGTCTGCTGGGCCCTGTGCCCAGGGCAGCCCCCAGGACGTGGCAGAGACAGTTCACCCCTCGCCTGTGGGAGAAGCCCGGGCTGTCAGGCCGCCCCTCCTGGAACTAACCGGGGTCACTGTGTCCAGCCTCCAAGGACTGGAATCCCAGGGCCAGCATGCTGCCCTCTGTGCCCCCAAGCTGAGAAGTAACCCCGGGACCCACCGCAGTGGAGCTGGGTGGTGTTCCAGCGCCATCTGGTGCTGCAAAGAGGGAAGTGCAACCAGCCTGCCCTGCCTTGGTCCCAGGTATTGTAAGGTGATGGAGACAACCTTGAGGAAGCCGCGTGCCCAGATCCCATCAGTGTCCTCCCCTTCGCGGTGGGACAGGCCGCTGTGGCTTGTTGGGGAGAGGCACGGAGTCAGGCCGAGCAGGGAGACGCCTCCCCCACTCCCAGCCAACGTGACTTGTTCAGTCCCTGCACACCCCGAACCTTGTTGTCCTCATGTTAAAACACGGGCCCCGCCCGGACAGGTCAGTTGGTTAGAGCAGCGGTTCTCAACCTGTGGGTTGCGACCCCTTTGGGGGTGGAACGACCCTTTCACAGGGGTCGCCTAAGACCAGCGGAAAATGCAGATATTTACATCACGATGCATCACAGGAGCAAAATTTCATGGTGGGGGGTCACCACCCCATGAGGAACTGTATGCAAGGGTCGCGGCCTTAGGAAGGTGGAGAACCACTGGGTTAGAGCATCGTCCAGATACAGCAAGATTGCAGGTGGGACTCCCGGCCAATGGAGTTCGGCTTCGATCCTGGTCAGGAAGCCACCCATGGATGCGTAAGTGGAGCAACCTATCAAAGTTTCTCTCTCTAATCAATATAATTAAAAAATTAAAGATGTTATTAATAATAGTCCGCACTCAGTAAGTGCCAGTGAATCAGCCAATGAATGCATGAATAAAAACAACAAATCTATCTTCTTCTCTCTCAAGTTAATCAATAATCAAGCAAGCAAATGGCTACACTGAAAGTTATCAGGTACCTAAATGAATCCTGGGTTCACAGCGGCCCTGCCATGCTCTTCTCTCACCCTGTGCACAGGTATTTCCATGACAACCATGAGAGGTCTGCCAAGGTTTCCCCGGACAGGGGGGCAGGCAGTAAAACCAGCGGCCGAGCTGCGGCATGTGGAGCAGGGGCTCTGGCCGGGGCGCCTGCCTCGTGCTGAGTACCAGCTCCGGCGGCGGCCGGTCTCCCATCGGTAAGACAGAAACGAAGTGAAGAGCCGAGACTGGTGTGGCTCAGTGGATAGAGCGTCGGCCTGTGGACTGAAAGGTCCCGGGTTCGATTCCGGTCGGGGGCATGTACCTTGCTTGTGGCACATCTCCACTGTGAGGCGTGCAAGAGGCGGCTGATGGATGTCTCTCTCATCGATGTTTCTGACTATCTCTCTCCCTTCCTCTCTGTAAAAAATCAATAAAATATATTAAAAATAAAAAAAAACGGAGTGAAGAGCCTGAGCCTCGGGCGGTCGGGAGGACTGAGTAAATGAGTGCCTGCGGAGTACTCAGCCCAGGGAGCATTTACTGCGTGCGACCTGTTATACTTAATAACACTTTTAATTTTCAATTATATCGATTAGAGAAACTTTGATTGGTTGCTCCACTTACTTAGGCATTCATTGTTTCCTGACCAGAATCGAACCTGAAACCTTGGCTTAAGCAACCCAGCCAGGGCCAAGTTTACATTTCTCTCCTTTTGAATTCACGTGCTTTCCCTAACCCTGCCCGAGCGCACACTCTGACTTCAGAGACTGAGTCCGTGCCTGGGGACTGGTAGCCCCCCATCACCAAGATGAACCAAGCCGGGCCGGCCTCTGAGCGTGATGAACAGCTCAGCACCTCAGCGACGCATGTTCCCCGTAAAGGAACCCTTCTGTCATCATGAGATGGTCCCTGCACGCTCGCAGTGTTTCTTACCTTCGCGTCTGCTCAGGATACTAAATGCACCCTCATAAGAAATATTTCCATCGCCTGGGGTTCAACTTCCTGCATGGCTCTGTCCCGGCCTTCCTGTCCCAAGTTCCACATCCGCAGCCCCCACACGCACACCAGCCACCGGGACCCCCAGCGCTCTCAGACTGAGAACAGCACATTCCAGGGCCCCGGGCAGTTTTGCAAAAGCAGCAAAAGTCCCAGATACAACAGGCCCGGGTTCGACTTGCCCATTTACAGACACTGGTCTTAATCGGCACACCTCCTTCTTCCATGAAGCGACAGCAAAAACGAGGCCTGCACCCCTCATTGGAAAAGCCAGATTTCCACAGGGGGCGGGAGTCAGAGCCAGGGGCACCGGTGAGGACAATGATGGGTAGTGGCCCTGAACCATGTCCCTGCGCCGTGGCGAGCTGGCTCCATCCTCCAGCCCTGGGATCCCCCTTCCTTCCACCTGCCTCCCTGGCTCTCACCAGTTCTGTGCCACTGCCCTCCAGGCTGCCCCCCTCTCCAGGCACCCTCTGGCCCCAATAGGGACACAGCCCCTTTAATTATTTTTTTTTTAATTTTTTATTGATTTCAGAGAGAGAGAGAGAGAGAAACATCAATGAGGAGAGGGTATTGTCAATTGGCTACCTCCTGCCTCCTGCATGATCCTTCCTGGGGATTGAGCCTGCCACCCGGGCATGTGCCCTGGTTCAGAGGATGACGCTCAACCACTGAGCCATGCTGGCTGGGACTCCTTTCATTACTTTTGACAAAAAAAAAAATAATTACCAAGAGTGAGACTAATATGAGGGAATTAGCAGCATAGCAGCATAGGGAAAATAATTTCACATTGGGTAATGCACCCTCGCCAGTTTGGCT
This sequence comes from Lasiurus cinereus, assembly GCA_011751065.1. NCBI lineage: Eukaryota > Metazoa > Chordata > Mammalia > Chiroptera > Vespertilionidae > Lasiurus > Lasiurus cinereus. The sequence goes on from JAAGEH010000337.1 coordinate 3,493,957, forward strand.
CAGTGGATACAGCGTCAGACTGTGGACTCAAGGGTCCCAGGTTGGATGCTGGTCAATGGTGCATGCCCAGGTTGAGGGCTCAAACTCCAGGGTGGGGCGTGCAGGAAGCAGCCAATCAACGATTCTCTCTCATCATTGATGTTTCTCTCCCTCAAATCAATAAAAGTATTTTTTAAAACTGAGTAATGCATTCGAGTCCTGAGAACCAGCCGCACCATCCACGCCCGGCAGCTTCCTCTCCTGAGACCCAGCCTGCAGCTCCCACCACATACCTGCTCCTCCAGCTGCTGTGCCCCAAGGGCTGCTCCCCACAATGAATTCTGGGCTCCAATTCTCCCCTCCGACTCCCTTAGCCTTCTTACTCTGCCCACTGCTCTGCTTTAGCTCTGCCAGTGCATCTAGCTCGCAGGGTAAAACCCCGGCCCTCCCTCTGGGTGTGATGACGGCACCAGCCTGGAAACAGGCCATCCCTCACCGTGGACCCACACCGGGTACAGATGTGCGTGCACAGCTCCTCACGCCGAGTATCCGTCAGCGTGAATGTTTTCCTGTTACACGCAATGCAATGACTATCCTAAGAGCGAAATCTCTCCCCCTTCAAACCTTTGCTGATCCAAAGAGAGGTACATTCAATCACTCATTCAGTCTTGGACTACAGTGGTACCTCGAGATACGAGTGCCCTAACATGAGATTTTCGAGATAACGAGCGATTTTTGCTTTGAAATACGAGCAACATTTGAGATAGGAGTCATCGCGCAGATCGGCCGGCTGCACACGACCCACCAGTTTACCGCGCCTCAAGGTTACGGAACGAATTAAACTCATATCTCGAGGTACCACTGTACCTTTAAGTCTGAAAATACAGTCAGGAGCATAAACACACTCCCCAACCTCACCGCCCTGCTATTTTGCAGGAAGAGACAAATAAGGAAATAAACTGCAACCATGTTAAGTGTGAAGAAGGGCGGGGGAAGGGGGGATGGCTTCCCCCTAAGACACTGGCCAGGAGCTGAGCACTGATAAATGACTAAGTAAGTGTGAAGGAGTTCCAAGCAAAAGGCACAGCCAAAATGGGAAGTCCTAGGGCTGGAAGGGGAGTGCTGGGATGGGGAGACCAGCCTTGCTGGAAGAGGGGGGTTAAGGGGAGCACAGACAGAAAGGGGGCAGGGCCCTGCCTCTCAGGGCTGTGTACGCCTGGTCTTGCCTCTGGGAACAATGGGATGACAATGAATGACTCTGTAATTTTAACATCTGATCCGGCCTGGATGGGCTGTATCCGGTTTTACACCTCCTATAGCTTCACCAGCACTATTCCCTTACAGCGTGGTAGTTTTAGCTCGTAAACATGACTTTTTCCAGGGTTACTGCCAGGCTGTTATATATTAATGTCTGTGACCCCCACCCTCCAAATCTAACCCCCAATGTGGCAGCATTAGAAGGCGAGGTCTTTGGGGGGTTAGTGGGGCGGGAGGTGGAGCCCTCATGACTAGGGATAGCGCCCTTATCAGACAGGAGAGACCTTGCCTCCCCTCTGTGCAAACAAGGAAGAGGACCTTCCCCAGACACCAAATCTGTCCGCACCTTGATCTTGGACTTCCCAGCCTCAAGAAATACTACCCTATATAATAAAAGGCTAATATGCAAATTAATCAAACAGTGGAACAACCAGTCGCTATGATGCTCACTGACCACCAGGGGCAGAAGCTCAATGCAGGAGCGGACCCTGGTGGTCAGTGCGCTCCCACGGGGGGTGTGCTGCTCAGCCAGAAGCCGGGCTCAGGGTTGGCAGTGATGGGAGCCTCTCCCGTCTCTGCGGCAGCACTAAGCATGTCCACTCCCCGCAGCCTAAGCCCATCCCCTGAGGGCTTCCAGACTGTGAGAGGGCGCAGCCAGGCTGAGGGGACCCCCCACATACACACAGTGCACAAATTTCGTGCACCAGGCCTCCAGTGGAAAATAAATGTTTACTATTTAAGCCGCCCAGGCTACGATAAATTGTTACAGCAGTCTAAACGGACTAAGAGAGTATGCTGGTCCATTTCTTACAGGAGTACCATCCTTTCTAAAAAAGGTTTCCCTTACTAAATTACCTATTACCTTTCCTTTCATCTTCTTTTCCTAATTGTTTAACTTCCAATTTTGTCCGTCAAAACATTATATACATAGCAACCTTTTTTTTAGGGATAAAATTATTTTCTCACCCCACATTATATGGGTGTCGTCTATATTTCCTATTTGTATTTTTATGGTTCAGCTGCTCATATTCAATCGTGATGTCTTGATTGACATCTATGAACAGAAACTAATTTTACTTTTCAAAGAGTAAACCAGTGATCCCTTGAAACGTCCCCATTATCGTCATGAGGAAACAACCTAGAGAAGAGTTCATGGATATTCCTGAACCTTCCATTTTGTTCACCACTAACTGTGTAATTAATACATTTCCTGGGGGAACAGTGTGCCAGGGAAGTCCTCCTAGCCTCATTTGCTCCATTTTGATTAGCTTCCCTGTGAGAAACTGACTCCTTTCATCTGAAATACCAAATTGGCTCACACAGGGTTGTTTTTTCCAGAGTTATTGAGGTTTTGGCCCACATGAGAACTAGATATCCATGGGGAATGGAACAGGCGGAAATGACTGAAGACTTCAGCAACCCTTCCCAACAACCACTTACACTAATATCAAGTTGTGTACCTACTGTGCACATTACTGAAGAGTTTAAACAAGTAAGACAGTTTAACATAATTGACCTTTTATTTTAAAAAATTACAGGGAATGATTTCAGGCATATCTTATTTTATAAAAGTACGGCTTATATCAAACATTTTTTATCACTATTAATTCCATTGAAGAGCTGCCTTTTTTTTTTTAAAGGTACTAATTCCAATTGATGGGACGCTTACCCTTAAAATAGAAAAGTTTCCATTATTTATTCAAATGTCAAAATTAAGATCACTGAGAAGTTTATTGCTTTATGGCTGGGAAAGATGCTACTGACACATTTTAGGTAAATAATAATCTTTTTAAAAACTATGAGGTCATTCTGTTTAAAACTTTTAGGATAACGCAGAAAATAGACAATATTTCTTCAAATTATACACTGGGGCTGGGCTATTGTAACACTTACATGGGAAGCAGCTCTTTAAAGAAATAAGATGCACATATAGGCCTGTCTGACTTAATACACATAATTGTCATTAATAAAACCTGGAAGACCAATGTTGTCGCACTATGTCCTGTTAGGAGTTTTCTTTTTAAATCACACCTTTAGTAGCTCACTTGTGCTTAAACTATTCATATGCATGAGAAGCTTAAAGAAAAACACACCTCTGTATATGATGATGAAAAGGAAGTAATAAATTTTTTTGAAATTGCACTGTTATTGAAGTCACGTTCCTAAGCCAGACGGGCAGCGTGTCCCGTTTAGTTGGCGACCTGGGGAGGCCCCTCTGGGATCAGCGACGTGAAGAAGCTGGAGATGAAAGCCCAGGCGGACGCCAGGAGGCCCGGCCTGTGGAGGGCGCTGCCGTCGTCGCCGGCCTCCTCTCCCTGCTCGTCCTCAAGCCCATCGTCCATAAGACGCTCCTGCCAAACAAAACAAGAAAGGTACCCGAGTGAGCGAGCAGCTAGCACACACACAGGCCCAAAGAGGAGAGAGCTAAGTATTTCCCTGCAGGAGGAAGGAAGGGAGATAGAAAATGGTACACAGCTCGCCACTAGAAATCTTTGATAAATCCAAAATTAATCAATTCCTCAGTGTTTGAGTTCCAAGGGACAACTGCCAGCTTAATACAATAAATTCTTACCATGTGCATACTTTTTGTAGGCTATTTTAAGGAAGAAAAACATTAGTTCTTCCCACTTAATTCTAATATGACTACGTTCTTCCAAATGAAACCGCAGCTTATATGTTAACTTTTCTTCATGTGCTATTCCTCCGATACTTATGGAACACCAGGACTATTTTATCATGCTGCCTCAGACATCGCTGAGGACATGTCCACACTGAAAGCATACAAAGCCTCGTGAGCATACATACCATTTCTTCAAGTTCCAGGTTGTCTGCATTCTGCCCGTGATTGACGTCGACATTATTGTTGGGAGCCTGCTGCTGACCTCCTTCTTGCCTAAAAGGAAACCATCCAGCTTGGTGTCTGTTTGGTAAAATAAAGAAGGAAAAACAAGTCTCAGCTGTTTTTATTTATAAAACTATAACACATTAGTGTCCTACAGGAGAAAAATGATTAGAACTATATTATATGAAAGGACCATATATCCTACTTTAGGCTGAGAACCACCCTCAAAGCAATGACAGCAAAATAGAAATCAATTTAAGTCAAAAAGTCTATCATAGGCTTAACTGGCTCTATACTAAATATTAAGACATGTCAGGAGTCATAAAACCTTTTTGTTATTTTTTAAAATGAAATTCAACTAGATAATTTGCTTGCCTCTTATGGCAAGGCAAAGTTAGTCTATGTATGAAGGAAAAAATCTCACCTGTACCTAAAGGACTATTAGTAACTAAAATTAAAAAGAACATCCTTGCACAAGAATGAAGCATATCCTGCCACCAGTTCTAAATATTGCTCACAGCTAAATTGATAACTTTTATAAATGACAATAAGGGAAAAATTTGCTTGATGTTCTCACTCAGCATAACCTGGTCTGCTCCTGATGCCAGACCTACGAAACCCGACAGTCAGATTTCCTCATCTGACATTCGCGACAGACGACCCTCTGCCAGGTTCTGCGCTGACAGTTTCGGGAGGCCCTCGAGGAGCCCCAGAAAGGTGACGGCGTCACTCACAAATAGACGAGCAGCATAGCTCCCAGGACCATGACGAAGCGGCTGAAGGAGGAATAGAAGTACACGATGCTGAGCAGGATGGCGGCCCGGGAGAAGGTGTACAGCCAGTCCAGCCAGTCTCGGTTGAAGTCCTCCTCGTTCAGCATCGGCCCTCCCTGGGCATTCATCTGCACGTTCTCGTTCAGGGCCCGGTTTTCTCGGGCCACTAGGTTAGGAGCTGCCGGGGGTTCCTCTCCAGGAAGACGTGCCAAATTCAGAGGCTGGGAAGGCGCAGGCTGGGCGGGAGCGGCGTCTGATGTGGCCTGAGCCGAAACCGCGGCCTGACTGGAAGTCACCAAAATAAACGTCGGAAAGGGAAGAGGGTGAGCACACCATCTATTTTTTCAAAGCGTCCTGGGTAAGCCCTGTGTGTTTTTCATAACCTGATAGGGACAATCACTACCCCTGCCCCCCGTTTTTTAGGTAAGCACAAATTTTAGTGGAAAGTGGGACCACGATGGTGGAGTAGCTCAGGGAGGGATGCTCTCAGCCTGGTTTGAGGGGATGGGGGAGCTAAGAACAGCCACATGAATCACTCTTTTCTCCTTTGCACTAAAAACTGGTGGTTGAGCATCTGCCCCCTGGTGGTCAGTGAGTGTCTTAGCACCTGGTCAACTGGTCGTTCTGCCACTCAGTCACTGGGCTTTTGTGTGTATATATATATATAGATGCTGCCACTTGCTTGTATTTTCTCCAATTTCTTTCTTCAGTGTTTTGTAATTTTCTGAGTACCGGTCTTTTATATCCTTGATTAAACTTATTCCTAGGTATTTTATTCCTTTTTGAAGCAATTGTGAATGGGACTATTTCCTTAGTTTCCCTTACTGATACTTCACTATTGATGTATAAAGATCCTAGCTGGTTTGGCTCAATGGATAGGGTGTCAGCCTGTGAGCTGAAGGGTCCTAGATTCAATTATGGCCAAAGGCATATGCCTGGGTGGTGGGCTCAATACCCAGTAGGGGGCATGCACGAGGCAGCCAGTAAATGATTCTCTCTCATCATTGATATTTCTCTCTCCCTCTCCCTTCCTCTCTAAAATCAATAGAATATATTTTAAAATAACAACAATAAAAATAAAAATAAATAAATAAAAATGCAACTAATTTCTGGATATTTATTTTATATCCTACTATTTTACTGAATTTATTTATCAGTTCTAGTAGAATAAATCCAACTTGATCATTATTTTTAATGTATTGCTGGATTCGGTATGCTAATATTTTCTTGAGGATTTTAGCATCTATGGTCATCACGGATATAGCCAACTGATTTTTTTAAAAAGTATCTGCTGAGATGTTTGTGAACTCCTTAGAAAAATTCTCACAAGTTAATGTAATACATCAGTAAATGTAATCCCAAATCAAGTCACGCAGGGTAAAAGCAGAAAATAAAGCCAGTAACACAGCGAGGGAAGATGCTGAACTCCCTTACTATTGCATGTAATACTGATGAGCGTACATCTGCTGCCACCACAGCACCTGCAGCGGGCTGAAGGCGGGGTACACGGGGAATCCGGCGGGAGCAGCCTGTCCGGGGAGCTGGTGGTCTACATTTCTGCCACAGAGAGAGAGAGAAATGTCTCTGAGTGCTCTGGCATGGAAAGCATTTCTCCAAATTCTCCTTTCTGAACTACAGGGCACCCTACTGAATCAGACCTGCATTTACACGGGATCCCCAGGTGGTTAGCAAAAACCTTAAAAACTACAAAAGACAGCCCTGGATGATTCTCATACATGAGCAGCTTTCAACAGCGCTGCTCTACTCCCCCCTCCAATCCTCCAAGTACGCGCTTAGGTAACGGCATAAACTTCAAACGCCACGGAAGTCAGAGAAACAGATTCGGAAGAGGCGCGGCGACCAGGCGTTCACTCACCCTTGCATCACGTACGGGAACTGATGACTCTGTGCGGGGTCGGTCTGTGCTTGGGGAAGGGAACGCTGCCTCAGTCCCTCTGAGGAAGCACTGACAGCTAACGGCAAGGTTTCTTGACTGGATGTTGGAGTTGTTGATCCTGACTGATCTGAACTCTACGAACAGAAATGTAACTGTTTGTCCAGGAAGATTTAATTCATGACAATCATGAGGTTCCGGACACAGTGCCAAAAATGGATTGTTGAGATCCCTTTGCCAACAGTGATTTTTAGGAATTTACTCATTTGAATCTTGTGCTCGGCATGAGAAGATACTTTAATTCTGGCGAGACTAAAGAGTTCAGAAAAATCAAAATTTTTTCATTACACAGTTCATTGATCAACGAGAAAAGGCTAAGAAGTGAAGTAACTGTATACAAAGAGTATACAAAATTGTGAGGATTAAATTACATGAAAAGTTCTTCTCATGATGCGTCAATAATGGTACCAATTCCTGTCCATTTCCTATGTGCCAGGGGCTATATAACGTGCTGTTGGTAACACACAGTTTTAAAATTATGAGGAACATGCTAGAAATCAGAAGATCTAGAATCTGGTGTTATCTCTGACATTAGCAAGGAACACGACCTTAAAATTTCACTTAGCCTCTGAGTCTCCGTTCCCCTACAAAAAATAAGCTTGACCTAGATTTTCAAGATTCCTTTCAGTTCTCAACTTCTGTTAGTTTAAAGAGACCAAAAATACTGTTTTTAAAAATATGAACAAGGTATCAATCAGGGTTTTAAAATTCTCATGCTCCGATGATGTCAGTAACTCACCAGACTCAACAGTCTTCAACAATAAAACGCCTGGAAGAACGTCCAATTTGTTAGTATTTGAAAAGAATTTATTATGTCCTATGTAAATGTGAAACAAATTATACTTTATATAAATTATAGCTCTTCCATTTAAAATACCTGGTACAATATAATTTGAACAACCTTCCAGGTTTGCTAACACTGTGTCTTAGCTGCGTCTGTTCCCATCCTACACCTTGCCATGTAAAAGGTCCCAAGAACACCGATCTTTTGCAAAACTAACCCAAGCTTTCTTTAAATGTTACTCCACACTAAATAGATACCACGTACCTCACTAGGGACTCTTGATTCTTAGGGACATTACTCGGAAAGGCTACTTTTTCCACAAGATTTCTCATTAAATGAACCATAAAAAGGTGGTTAATTAAAAGTTAATGGGAGAAAGGCCTAGCCATTTGGCAGCCCAGCCTCATCTCTTCAGAATTCAGGATTTATGAGCTTATTAGATAACTCTCTCATGATTAGATTCTAAAGATAATTTCAAATCCTACTGAAATTTCTTAGTCATAAAACATTAAGGGGAATTCAACTTAATTTTCCTGTGACACATTTCAGATTTTTATACTACACCTTGAAAATTGGTTTGTTGGCAAAACATTATTTCAGTTTAAAATAAGCTAAATTCCCACAACTGGTACTGGAGCATACTTACCACGGAGGACATATCATTAAATACAGCAACTGGAGGATCAGATCTTAAAGGAGCATTTAACTAGCAGCTCCTGGAAGATCTTTCATTAGCCATCACCTCTGCCGCTCATCCCCTTCCGTACAGTTCGGCTCACTTCTTGACAAGAAGCAAAGCATACTTAGCGGTATAAAAGTCTCTGCCCAGGAAGTTTAAAGCAAGCTTCCACTCATCCAATCCTTCTCACTCGCCTTCAAAGCTTTTATGGGAAACCAAAAGTAACTTAAGGTAAAGGACTTGGGGGCAGTGTCTTTAGTACTTATAGAGAATGCCTAAGTTGAAACGTTTAAGAAAAATTTCCCGAACAATTTTAGGGAAATGAAAAACTAAGGTAGGAGAAATGAATACCCAAGTCTGAAAGAGCTGAGTAGGTTACTAATTTTTCCTCCTGCAGTTGGAATGTACGTCCAAATCTAGTCATTTTTTTAAAAAGTAAAATTCTTGTCCCAGACGGTGGCTCAGTTGGTGGGGCATCATCCTGTGCACCGAAAGGTGGCTGGTTCAATTCCCGGTCAGGGCACATGCCCAGGTTGCAGCTCGACCCCCAGTAGGGGGTGTGTAAGAGGCAACTGATCAATGTTTTGTTCTCACACAGATGTTTCTCTCTCTCTCTCTCTTCCCCTTACTCTAAAAATCAATAAAAATTCTTGATCATGCAATCTACTTCAAGAGGACTTAGCATATTTAAAACTGAAACAATTTAATCCACCTTGAATAAAATACACTATATTCAACACCTTATTTCTGAAAATGTCCTGGCCTTACAGTTTATATTACAATAACCGATCATAATTCTGTGCTCTTAGTATTTTAGTAGTTAAACTCCTGACTATGAGCTTACTGATCTGCATTCAGGGGAACAGTCTTCAAGGGACAAACACTGTACAACGGACTTCTAAAAACAGCTTCAATCCCTAACTCAAAACACCACCTCACAACCCACACGCTCCAACTGGTCTGTGTTTTGTCTTTTTCCCTTAGCGTTTAGAGGCAAAAGCAACGCAATGAGGACTCATCGTTTCCTCCTCCCCAGGGACTCACAGAACTGCTGCCAGGTGCCAACGCTTCGCGCCCGTCGCGGCGGCTGCTGGACTGCGGGGAGCTGGGGGGAGTCCGGGACGTGCACACCAGGTGGACCATGTGGAACTCGTCTTGCTGCAAGGAAAGAGGTCACACTGCGAGGGCTGCGCTGGACACGCAGTCAGAACGTCAGCAGCCGCTGAGCTGGGACACCTGCCTCAAAACCTCAGCCCCGCTCTGGCACAGCCATTCACCAGTAAGAAACGGTTGTCAGCTGAAGGTGAATGTACTATTTGAGGATTCTACATTTTCTCCACGCCTGGAAAGCGGTCTAAACACGCGGTAATTGCTGAATGAAGAAATGATCACTTTGTATACAAAGGAGCCTGAGGCAAACAGTGCTGTAAAGCTGGGTCATGCAACCTATTATTTCAATATAAAAACATCTAGCCCCTTAATATGGGAACGGCAATAGTTGCTGAAGCTTAGCCCTGCAAACTTCGAGAAGTAAAAATATTTCCACTACTTAGGCTTTGCAGCTATAATCAAGAAACTCAAATAATTTCACCATAATCTCATTTGCCTTAATTTTAGCAAGGGGATGGATAGGTGGTTCTTTTTTAGTCAAAAACTGGTTTTATCTATAATACTTATATTTAAGTAAAAGCATAAATTGGAACTATATCCTATAAATATTCCATGTGTTTCCATAAACCTATAATTATGAAGAAAAAATTTCTAAAAATGATGAGGAATGACATTTTAGCTTAGCGATTACATGAGTATATTTATGAAGCAAGTAATAGTAATGCTTCATGCTTCATAAAAGGCATGAAGCAAGTAATAAGATGGAGAAAGGAACGAGAATAAAGACATGCAGAGAAGAGCACAGGACAGCTCAGCAACTTATAAAAAGAAAAGAAAAAATGAAGTATAATAGAGAAAGGGGCAGGAAGACAAGGAAGATGCCCAGTTGTGAGAAAGAGAAAGTTACCGGAAACTAAGACTATATCCAATGCCCACCATCAATCTGGAATTGTGCTTCATTCTGAGGTGAATACCAGGAAGGTGAGAGTCAGCCCCTCCCCTGAAGAGGCTCATGACACTGTTAAAACATCAGACCAGCGCACTGAGCACAACTAGAGAACTATAAAAACCAGTCTTTTGCACAGAACTGAGAAGCACAAACTACACACTCTAGGAGTTTAAAGAGAGAAGTCAGTGGGGATTACTAGCAAAACGCTAAGAGGAACTTAGAGACAGTGTGTCTGACATGAGATGTGCCTAGTAAGGTAGACAGAAGGCACTCCTGATTTACAATATCCCCTTAGCTTCACGAAACAGAATATTAAAAAGCATTCAGGTGTAAGATGTTTACCCTCAGAAACCTAGTTTCAAAGGTAGTACTAATTGAATTAACTATAGCATTTGTTTACCTTTTGGGAATGTTCCTATAAAACATTTTAGAACTAAGCAGGTAAAGCTAATAGCAGCATTTAATTGAAAAAAGGAGTGGTTCACTAACAAACACAGTTTATAGATCTATTCATAATGTAAACATATTATTCAAAATGTTTTATGTAAGGGGCCATCCCTCCTTCCACTGAAGCATTTTTATTTTAAGTGTTCTGGTCAGAAACCATTTCTGGCAGCAAGAACCGTTCTAAAAAACATCCCAGTGCAAACTAGCTATCTTTGGGTTAAAATAATAAAGTAAATCTCTACTTTAAAGAGTACACAGCAGCAATGTTTTAAGCATAAAAACAGAGAAAATGCAGAGGTGAGGCACAGAGGACTTTTAGGCAGTGAAACTATTCTGCACAGGACTATAATGGTGAATACATGTCATTATACATTTGTGCAAACCCACAGAGCGCACACCAAGAGGGAACCCTAATGTAAAACACAGGCTCTGGGTGATGATGATGTGTCAATAATGTAGGTTCATCAACAGTAATCAATGCTCCACTCTAGTATGGAATGTTGTCAGTGGGGAGCCTGTGCATGGGGGGAGTGGGGGAGGGCAGGGGGTATAAGCGAAATCTCTGTACTTCCCGCTCAACTTTGCTATGAACCTAAAACTGTCTAAAAAATAGTCTATTAGAGAGAGAGAGAACCTGCTGCAAATTCCACTATTCTGAGAGAGAGAGAAAGAAGGTCTCAAACCACCTTGGCAAGCTGAAAGACCTAGCTAAAATGAAAAGGACAGAAGTCACCTGGCAGAGTGAGAATGTCAGATACTGAACAGGAGGAATACACTGGTGTAAGATTTCTCCGTTTCCCCGATGATCATAAACAAAAGGAGCGGAGGCAGATTTCCTAAATTGGTCCCGAACAACATTAAGAGGTAAGTCAGAGACCTGAGGCAAAATATCAAAGCTATATATTCACAAACAAAATGTAGCATCCCAAATGCAGAGAGGTTATAAAAGTATGAATTCCACAAACAAACATGAGTTAAAACTTGCCATTAAAAAAAACAACAAAAACAGTATTCCAGCTGATTATCAAAAAGCTACACTGAAATAAATATATTTTAGCTCTAAGCATCAGCTTTCAAGATTGCTAACTGCTGGGCCAATTGGGCTTCCTGCTATTTCTCGCCCTGAAATTAAACTCCGAACCCAAGCAACTTGTATTAAAATGTCATACAGTTTGGTCAAAGGGGATATACACTGTCCTCAGGGAAAATCCCGCACCACCTCTTGAACTCTCCACTCCTGCTACTGGAAGTTGATAGAGTTTTCCTGCACAAAATGCCCATCACTGAACACATGTGTAACCCTAGTTAGCTCTCCGATACACACACAACTCTGCTACCTAAACTAACTGAAATCCATCATTAGGTTTTTTTTCTTTCTAGCTCATGGTTACCTGTCATGCTACCCAAAGTGTTGGTTTTAAGTGTCTGAAAACTGAACTGGCTGGAGGGCGATAAAATTTCAGAACAAATCCCCTCACGCTCTGACTGGGTCTGGTATGGAGTAGTGGTAGAAATCTGCTTACTTTTCTGAGAATGTCTTTCAGCTGCAGATGATCGGGAAGCAGTCTGCCCGAATACACCAATCTCTGATCCTTCGTCAACTAAGAAATGGGACAAAGAAAATAATTCAACTTTTTCTAATTATACAAAATAAAGGCTGGGAATAACATGCCTAAATATGGGTAAACTCCCTTTAGCCACAAATAAGCAGAAAACTGACATATTTTAAGAATTCTGTTTTTCCAAATTCCACTCAAGACAGTAAGAGCTCAGCAAATGGTAGAATATTTATTGTAGATATAATAAAATACAATTACCAAATTTCCTAATGACATTAACAAACAAAATATGCCATTTGCAAACTTACTTATATGCTTTATCCTACTGTATACAGCCTCAAAATAAGAATAACACTATTGGATGAAGTTTACCATGTCTTGTGGCTTTCTTCTGTTCTTACATGTATCCCACTAGAAATACATGGATGAAACACTGTTTCACAATTACTTGGTATCATTCCTCTGGCAGATATGTCACCATCCTGACATTAAATCATTAAATTAGTGTGTTGCCATTTAAGGATTACTTTTTTCTACTTAATTTTTTAAATGCTATGGCAACAGAGTAAAAATTATAGAATATGTTCAGAGAGGTTTAGTTTCTGTCCCTGTTCCCTCCCTAATTTTTTAAAGTATGCTTTTATTTACTTCAGAGAGAGGAAGGGAAAAGGAGAGAGAGAAACGTCAATTTTGAATTTCCCTTTCACTATTTCCTTTTTACAATACAACCAATCTGAATATAAGCAAGTATTTCCCTTCTCTTCTCACATAATAGCTGGTACACTCTACCTAATATGTTGTGCCTTGTCCTCCCACTTAATCTAACCTGGAGATTACGCCTCAGCAGTATCAGGATGTCTTCCCCAGTCTTCGTGACAGTCCACAGTGCTCCATTATATAGAAACTAGAGGCCCATTGCACGAAATTCGTGCACTGGGGTGCGGGGAGGGGGGGGGCGGGGGGGATCCTTCAGCTCGGCCTGCGCTCTCTCACAGCTCGGGAGCCCCACGACTTATCTCCCTGCAGAGGAAGGCCCCAAGCATCGCTGCTGGCAGGATAGCCTGGGCCTCCCCCTTTGGGGCAATCGTGGGGCAATGGCCGGACCCCCGACCAACTGCATCGCACCCGCCTTGGTGGCGGCAGTCACTGCTGGGTCACCGCGGCGCCCGCGATCCAGGAGGGACCAAGAGGTCAGCAGTTCAGCCAGCTCGCCGTCCCCACCCACCTGAGCCTGCTGCACACACAGTCTGGCGTTCGGTCGTCGTTCGGTCGTTTTGGACGTTATGGGCCCTCGCTCTTTCTATATTAGGATGCTACCAAATACTAATGGATACATGGTCCCAGGCTTTTGTTATTACTCACGGTGTCCTTCTTACTATTCTACTTATTTCCGAACTCCCTCAGAGTATCCTGCAACATGGAGATCCCTAGCGGTCTTCATAAAAGCAATGTGGTGGACAAACTTCATTGGGATGAATAGGAGAGGAAAGGAGTACAGTTAGGAACATCTTTTAAAAGTGTAGATCAACCCTGTCATGGGCTGGATTCCCGCCACACTGGATTCAAAGCTAATTCCTTCCCATCGCCAGACAGTCCCAGCAGACCTGGTTCCTGTCACTCTCTGACCACCTCTGATGTATTCTTTCCTCCTCACTCACCAGCCAAACTGGCATTCACTTCGCTTCCCATATGCTAAGCTGCTCCTGACTGCGACCCCACCTGCACATTCTTCCCAGCTCTTGCAGGGCCGTCTACAGTACCAGGCTGATGGTGCTTCAAACAGGCAGAGAGAACTACTCCACTCCGACCGAACACACCGCTGCTTAACCAGCTGGCCCCCAAACTCTGCACCCACTACCCAGACACTGCGAAGAAACAAGGTGAGGAAAGCTGGTCACCGGGTAGTAAAAAAAAAAAAAAAAAAAATTAATCCTTTGGGGAAAGACTTTTCTCTTTCTCAAAGAGTTACTATTATTATCTAAAGTGTCTGACTTTTCAACATCTAATCAGACACCAAAAACAGATAAAATACTCTATGCATCCCTAATGCATATTAAATATTCACAAGAGTCTGTAGTTGAGCTTTACAAAGCCAGCAATAACTTTGTATTTCTAGAAGTCACCTAGTTGGTATCAAAAAGTTTAAATTTTTCATGGGAAGAGCTAAATGAATCTCATAATTATGCATGGCTTTAAAAAAACACGTCCTTAGTATATCCAACTTCAAAATAATCAAATAGCTCAGTAAAAGCAATCTACAACTTATATGTTAGTTCAAAGAACAATGACCCCAGTCCTCTGAAAGTAGTAACTTCTAACATTTCAGTACTTGCATACAGCTCAAGTGCCGAAGAGCTTCGAAGAGCTGGTTCCCAAGACATGCACAAATCATCATCTGTGGGAGCGAGTCCTGCCGATCCGAACTGGAACCTGTCTCTACTCCCCTGGATCAGCCCACCTAGAGCCCCAGGAAATCGGCAAACACTATAAACGGAAGCACAGTTACCCCAACTGTCTCCAAACCTCATCTCCTCGCAACAACGGTAAGCAGCCCGCACACAGAGCTTACAGAAGCATTTCCTCTGGAACTCCATGGGGACATCCCCGCATAGCTGCTTCCACTCACAGGTCATACAAATCAGGTAGAGAGACCACAGGCCCTGCCACATACATGCCTGCTGTGGTTCGCACGCACAAGCCGGAAAGTGAGCAGATCGGGCAAAGCAATGTGCTCTGAGGTGTCTTAAGAGAGTATATCCCCCCGTCTTCCCCATCGTTTATCAAACTCAGCAGAAGTATCCATCCACTAAGGTGAGATGCATTAGAACAGTATTAAGGTTACACAACCCATTCATCTGCAGCCGTTAAATGACAAAGCAGCTAAGCACCCGGACCTCTGTTTATATTCTTTTAATGTGCAAGCATACAACTGAAATGGCCACGTCCCTAAAATTCAAATTCTACCACACAGAATTCTATGAACTTGGGCAAAACAAAACAAGCAAAAAAAACCACAGAGCTAATAATAAAACTTAGCATCTCTAAGGAATAAATGTGAGAAAACAGATAAAGTGCTCAGCAGAACTTCTGGTACACATGGTAACCACTCAGTAAATGGCAGTTAACATAGTGAAATAGTTAACTATTATTTAGTTACACAACTATAATCCTATCTAATCCTAATAAAGAGGGGGTATGCTAATTGGCTATCACCCCATCACAAAGATGGCTGCACCCACAGCTGAGGCCAAGTTCCCATAAGAAGACTTAAGGAGCAATCAGCAGGGACCTAGGCTACACCCTCTCCTGCCCCTGTGGGGCTTGACAGGGGACCTCAGGCCATTTCCCCCACAGGGCAGGGCTTGATGGGGGACCTCAAGGTGTGCTTCCCATCCTGGCACCAGGTCAGGGCACCTCAGATCGCACCCCCACCCGGGTGGGGCTTGATGGGGACTTCCAACCGCACCTCCCACCAGGTGGGGTTGACAGGAAACTTCAGGCTGCGCCCCCCACCCTAGCACCAGGCCAGAGGACCTCAGGCCATACCTCCCACCCCAGCATGGGGCCAGGGGACCTGAGGCTGCACCCCACTGCCTGGCAGAGCTTGACAGGGGACCTCAAGGTGCACCCCCAGTGCTGGGTAGGGGAACTCAGGCCGCGCTCTCCCGCCCCCGCCTACTCCCCGCCTGGCAGGACTTGACAGTGGATCTCAGGCCATGTCCCTCACCTCGTGGGGCTTGACGGGGGACCTCAGGCTACACCCTCTGTCCTGGTGACAGGCCAAGGGACCTGAGGCTATGTCCCCTGCCCGGTGGGGCTTAACAAGGGTAGGACTGGCCGGGTCTGGATCTAGCCCAATGGGGTGGGTCTGGATCTCCCATGATTTTGAGGCGCACGTGCGTGGGCAGGGACTTGACTCTGGGTCCCGTGGTGCACCCCAGACTCTGACAGGAGGAAGGTTTTCATACACTTTTTACTAATTTTCTTTCATCTCTGACACTTCTCATTTTTCATTCTTCTCATACATATGTAATTTTTTTTTAACATGCATGGATTATAGCCCCTTTAAGTCAGTTCAGAGGTGGTTAAGCAGGTAATATTTTTAAATGACCTGCCTAAATAAGATAATGGGGAATTACAAAATTAAGAGACATAACCTCAAATTGTATTACACAAGCTATTTTCATTGATCATGAAAGTCAGATGTCCATCTCAATTACAGGCAATTCGGTTCTGAAACGGAACTTACACGGCTAGTGCCAGTCCTGTTTTCTTTATTTCTAACCGAACCTCAGAGTGGAGGAACAATGTGAAAACCAGCACAGCAGGAGAGCTGGAAGGCCCAAGTAAAGAAACTGCTTTCCCAGAAGCACCAAGACACTGGAAACCTACCCTGGACTGAGGGACATGTTCTCGGCATTGACCTCAACACTGACAAATGGAAGCCAGGCAAACAAGCTACAGGAAGGTTTGCATTCAAAACTGGATTCACCGTGAGTCAGGTCCACCTTAGTAATTACGTATGTGTGAGGAGAGTAAAAAAATGAGAGAGAATGAGAAAGGTGCCTAATGGATCTAGAGATTCTTATTTTTCACGTTTTCTCCAGCCTATTGTATTCTACTGGATAAATGAAGTTTAACCATTTTGATATTTATGTCTCTAAGTAAGTGTAAGCTACTGAAAGGACTCAAGTAAAAGGCAGCTTCACCCCTTGGTAGCAAATAGCAAAATTTCAGGATCTCAAAATCTAAAGTCCTGAAGCGATGACAGATGTCTGATTAGAATATGATCTACACATACTATCAACATGAATTGGTCCACTTCCCAGTTCTAAACCAATAATCAATACCATTCGAGGTGAAGCAAACCTCCAAAGAACTCAATCCCACAGCTGAGGTTTTTCATAATGACGCTGTAAACTTTTGCATAAATATGGCAACTGCCTTCCTTCCTCCCAGGGCAGCCCACTATGGACCCACACTCTGTTACACAGAACTCTCACACCAGTAACAGAGTATAAAGTACTTAGTGCAACAGGAGCTCTGAGAGTAGGCTTTTATAAAGCTCTCATCTTGTATGCTCAAAACTGTTCTCAACCCTAAGAAAAATGTCCCTGTGCACGAACCTCTTCTTAAAACAGCTCTCCATTCCCTTCCCCTGGACACGAGTGGACTGTCCCTTCCCTGTGTTTCTGCCACACTCAGCACATCCCCTCTGTGACACCGTTTCCACAATATTAGTTATTTTCTTTCCTCTCTGAATCCCCCCACTAGACCCCAGCTTCAGAGCCAGGGACTCTAGACATTCAAATGCCCTATCAATAAAATCCAAATTAAATAAATGAAGCCCAAGAAAGTGTGCTTGGGCGGGCAGTTTATCTATTGTGGGCTTACTGAATTTAAAATATCCATGTGGAGATTATCTACGATTAAGTCAAGTCAATATCTGTTATTAAAACTAGAAATTTAAAGATTTTATACACTGTTGCTGAATCCCATTAATAGCATGTAGACACATGACCTATGTCTGTAGAGATCCTAAGAGGAACAACTTCAAGTATCCATTCTTGTCCCTCCAGGAGCTTCCATTTATTTCCTATAGGCTACCGCCCACAGGGACCGAGGCCTCCCACCCACCCGGAAACCATCACCCCCAGCCAAGAGCAGTGCTGGCCGGAGCGTCAACTTCTCTGCCTCTTACTGGGGGACAAGGGCTTCTACCAGGCACTGGAACCCCACTCTGCTTCCGAGTCCACCCACCTCGGCAGGCAGACGTGCACAGAACCGGGCATAAATATGACCTGTTAAACACCAGCAGTGAACTTGAGACATTTGCACAGAGAATCAATGTTAAGGAATCACCATGGGTGGTCCTGAGAACCTCAACTTCCTGTGTGCTGTCCTATCACTGAACACTGCTTCTGCTGCAAGGTGTCCTCTGCTCTAACAGCCTGACAAAGAAAACTTCTGGGTCCACTTCCCAGGGCGGTGGTTCTCAGCCTTCCTCAGGCCGCGACCCTTTCGTACAGCTCCTCAAGTTGTAATGACCCCCAACCATAAAATTATTTTCATGGCTACTTCATAACTGTAATTTGGCTACTGTTATGAATCGTAATGTAATTATAGTTATGAAGCAGCCACAAAACTAATTCTACGGTTGGGGGGTCACCACAACACGAGGAGCTGTATGAAAGGGCCGCAGCATTAGGAAGGCTGAGAACCACTGTCCTCGCCTGAGGACCCCCTATGGCTTTGGGGTACTATTCAACAGTTGGTCTGTTTAACAACGCGGAAACTTCAAATCCTCATGTGATAATAAGTTAAACTGTAAGCGTGTCAAACCCAATCGCCACACCAAGTTTTCAGTGAAGTTCTAGGAAAAGGAGCACAGGCGACCTGCCCCAAGGCCCACCCCCTCTCATTAACCTAGAAATAACCTCGCCGGAGGAGGGAGAATGTCGGGTTTGCCACAAAATTAGGTAGCCGGGCAATTACTAGGTTGCACATGATGTGTACAGCCTGCAGGAGTCTCCAGGGTATCCAGGCAGCAGGCAGATAAGGAGGGCGGGGTGCGAAGCAGTTTGTAACTGCCCTGCCTCCTCCAGCAGC